>JAJEJO010000167.1:175633-193694 GCA_020662805.1 Glaucomys volans
TTTTTTGGTAGCAGAGATTGAACCCAGGGGCACTCCACCACTGAGCCGCATCCCCAGCCCTTTTTTGTATTTTATTTAGAGACAGGGTCTCACTGAGTTGCTTAGGGCCTCGCTAAGTTGCTGAGGCTGGCTTTGAACTTGTGATCCTCCTGCCTCAGCCTCCCAAGTGCTGGGATTACAGGTGTGCGCCACCACGCCCAGCTGTTTTTGTTTTTTGACATCTGCATTACTCCTCTAAAATATTCCCCAAATTTTTACACTTAATTCAGGGAGACTGGCTAGTTTGGTTGAAATTACTACCAGTTTGGTCAGGATCAAGTATGATGTCTTGGATAAGACTTAAAATGACAACATCACCATCATGGATGTAGGGAGAAGTAGGGTTTAGGAATAGAGTTAAGGAAGATTGTAAGGTGAAATTAGCATTTGGTACCTCCCAATTTTTTTCTCTCCTATTCCTTTCTCATTTTTACTTATTGAGATTATTTTTCTCTGTCTGCACACTGTCTCCTGACTGTCTAGTCTTATGCCCTTTTCCTGGTCTGTAGTCCTCACCACTTGGCATTTTCCTATTATATAATGGGCAGTAATCAGGAAAATTACTTGAATAACATATTTTCTACCAAGTTATACTAAACCGATGTGAGAAATTACCACTGCTAAACCTACACAGATATTTTTCTTAACCTCCATTTGACTCAAAATAATAGAATTTCAAGTGATGCTGGAGGAACTCCATTAAATTTATTCTGCCTAATACAAATGATTCTGGGAAAGCATCTGTGGTTCCTAGCCCACTGTCATATCACAACATTTCTTCAGGCTCTACCTTCTTGCCTGAGGGTTAATTTTCTCCTGTGTAGTCTTGTCTTCTTACCAGATTCCTTTCTGTGATAGTACTATATTTTGTTATTCTCTATAAATTAATTGAAGAGTGTCCTGTATTTTTGACATTCTTTGCACAGACTGAAATCTAAGCTTCAACTTTCCTGAATGACAATTCTTTTGGGAGGTTGGATAATTTCTCATTTTACAAGGAGATCTAAAGCCTGGATTTTGGATATTGATCCTGCTTTTGAATCCCAGCCTCACCACAATTCTATTTTAATGTTCCATAAGAGTATAAAGAATCAGGACAGCCAGGCACACCTGTAATTCCAGTGACTTGGGAGGCTAAGGCAGGAGGATCGCAAGTTCAAAGCCAGCTTCAGCAACTTAGTGAGGCCCTAAACAACTTAGTGAGACTGTAGCTATATTTCCCATTTGTAATAGTAATAAAGCAGTATAAATTATTTTATTTCAGTTCAAGTTAGCATATTTTACTAAAGCAGATTTAAATAAATGATGCTTATATGTAAGACACTGTTAGATTCTAATAATTAAAACTTAAGACTTTCATACTTCTAATACAAATTCCAATTCTTACATGAAATTTGGTATATGATTTTCTTGCTGAGATGATGTTATTATGAGAAAAAGTATTTGCAAAAATGTGTTACTATACTAAAAAGTAAAAATCTCAGGCAAATCTTTGCATTTTCAGAAACCAGAATGATTTTTAATCCTAGATTCCCTTCCTTCTAATGTTCCACCAGTGGTCTTTTTAGTAACATAAGTAATGCTGATAGCTGAAGTAAGCAATTATAATATAGACAGTCTGATAATAATCATTCAAATTTAAAGGTATTTTGGATAGTTTTGAATTATCCATGCCATTGCATTTGCATTGATAAAAATTAACAGGTATTTGTGGACAAATTTTATAACCATCCCCTGTTTCCACTCCCAACCACCCACATCTGATGCAGTCTGATTGGTTATTTTGGGAAGCTTGTATATACCAGCAGTAACTGAGGGTAACTATCACTGCATGTCTACGTTATTTACAATGGCTGTGATCTTCCTTTGCCTTGATTTTCTATTTTGCTCTATGACCATTGCATCCAGTATCCCAGGCCAGAATAATCCTCATTAGCATCATTTTTGTTGTGTGATTTCTCCTATTGCCTACTCAAATCCTTGGTTTAGCATAAAAGTCTTAGTGGATACAGTCTACTTTTTTAGTCTCACCTCTAGTTATTTCCTCCTATATCAATGAAATTGCTCTATTCCTTACTCCAAAAATAGACTTTGTACTTATTTTTAAGCTTTAAAGCTTTTGGTATTTTATCTCCTTACCCTTTCTCTGTCTGTCAGTATTTTTCCCTTTTATAGGTTTAAAATCAGTTCATTTTATTTATCTAAATAAAGTAAGTCAGATTATGGAGGATTTGAAGGCTAGTCATAAAAGTTTAAATTTTATCCCAAAGCCAGTGAGACTAGGCAAATGTTTTTGAATAGGGGTGTATATAATTAATAACAGAAGATTAACAGAAGATACGATTAATCTGGTACTGACATGTAGACCAGATTAGAGGGGGTGGAGATTAGCGTGGAAAGGAAGAGTCGGATTTCCCAGAATAGGTAGACTGGATACCTGTGAGGAGGAAGAGATATCAGGTATCAAAGGTAACAAATCTTAAAATGCAGGGGATGACAGATGTGAGATTATGAAGGAGAGCTGGTTTAAGGAGTTCTATGATCTGGATTTTAAAAAGATTGAATTAAAATGATGATAGGACATGAATTCGGATTTTAGTTAGAACTCGAGTATGAATACTTGTTTCTAGAATTTAGAACGAAATGCATAAGAGTTACATTAAAATAAAAATTACAAAATTGCATGTTTATTAAGAAAGTACGTATTTCTAGGAAAGTGGTTATAAGGAGTAAAATTGGTATTGGCATATAATTTGTTAATATAACATTAAATATTGAAACACCTTTGATTGCCATTGAATTTAGCAATTAGTCATGAGCAATCTTTTTTATTTTAATGTCAGATTTAGTCAGGCATAATTTACGTATGGTCAAATTCATTGCAGGTGTATAGTTGTGTTGGTTTTATAAAATGAATGTATATAGTTATGTATTTGCATCACCATTGAAACAGACCATTTCCATCACCCATAAAATTTCTTGGTGCCCTTTGGTAGATGGGTGATCTTTTGAGAATGCAGTTTTCATCTTGTAATATATTTCATCGAAGTAAAAGGTTCGAGTTTCAAACAATCAAATAATTATACAAGGTGATTTTTAGAATACAGCCAGGTCTTAAGTTGTAGATCATATTTGTTGATTACTACTGGCTTAATCTGAATCCTTTTTATTTAACGAGTAATTTAAGAAAGGGACTTAAGGTATGTGCTTGCATTTATTTTTCTATTTCTTGCTCCCCCACTTCTTCCTCATTTGATTTCCTTCCTAAAATCAGTTTCTTTTCATGATCTCAATGTTGCTGTTTACTCTTCCGGGCTACTTTACTTTCCCCATCCACAGCATTTATCACACGATTATAACTTATAATTTCTTTTTTTGTTGCTTTTAATTTTTTAAGCCTCACTAAGGTGATTCATTGTCTTGATCATTATTTTATATTTACTACCTAACTCAGTTACTGGCTTAATATGTACTTAGTAAATATTTTCTGAATATAGTTTCCTTATTTCCCAGTCTCAAATACTTCCAAATAACATCGAACTGTAATCCCCTCTCTTGAAAAGGAAAACCACTTATTAGGCTTTGTCAGTTCTTTCTTTGTAATGCTTTTATGTATCCCTATCTATGCTCACTTTCATATCCACTACCTTGTTTGGGCTCTTCCCACCTCAAACCTGAAGTTCTTTGGTTTCAGTTTTTAGTTTTACCTTTTACCTTCTATAGTACTGCTGATTCTGTTTTACCTAAGTTCTCTTGATTCAGAAAGCTCAATGGTTATTTATTGTTTACTAGAGAAAGTATACTTACTTACTTGTCTCATATTTAAGAACCTTATGATATATTTAAAAGGTTTGAGTCTGATAAATGTAACGCACTATGATAGGTGATGTGTTAAGCTCTGTAATTTGTCCCCAGCCCACTTTTCCTGTCATCTTTTTCTTCTTTCTACTTAAAGTACTCTACAACGTCTGATTTGGTTGCTTAGTTTTCTCTGAACGTGTCCTTTGCCTTCCTGCTTTTTCTCGTGTTATTCCACTAGTCTGGTGTGCTTGTTTCCCGTTTCTTTTTGTGTCTTATCTAAGTCAAGTCCCACCCTCAGTCTCTTTGACCATTCTATTCCATAGAACACTCTTTTTTGACCATGTTCAGGAGACTTTTAACTGCCTCTGCTACTTGTTCGTTATATTGCCTTTATTATTACTTTCCCCCCTCTATTTATACATATGATTTCTTTTGTATGAGATTGAAATCAAGTTGAGGTGTGGAACCCTGTTCTATACACACTTTACATTTCCCGCTGTCTTTAATGTAGGGCTTGTCCTTGTTGATTAGAATATGTTGAGGCCTGCTTGCAAAAAAGCTTAATGAGAGAGTACTATAGTGAATCATTATATCTAATAGAATTCTGAAGTATAATGATCAATGTGCTAAACTTTAGCATCTATCACCAGAGGTCTTGAAGAAAAGATTTCAAGGTTTTAAAATGAATTATACTATAGGAACAATGTATACTACAGTGTATTCGTCAGTCTTTTTTTGCTGCATCATTATTTCACTGGGAGAAATTAATGTTTGCAGATAAAGATATTATATAACCATTCAAATATTTTTGAAAACATTTGGCTTAATACTAAACTTTGTTCAAATGACTTTTGTAAAAAGTTTTAAAAATTACATGATAACTAAAGTAAGTGTAGAGTTTAGGAAGACCATTTTTTTGATACTTAAATCATGCAAATGCAAAATATAGGTAATTTTTATCTTCATTTTCCACAGTGGTTTCATTAATCAAGGAGTTATATGACTACAACTCTCAACTGAGAAGTTACCAAACTAACTGATATTCTCTACTCTTAAATCCTTATAAATATGGAAGGAACTTGAAGAGTATAAAGATTAATCATGTTATCATTACTTACTTTGAGAGGAGTGGACAAATAACGCCTTCACATCTTTTAGAAGATCAGAACTGTTCAATGTGTTTCATTTCAACTTAATACTTGTTGAGCAATTATAGAATGTGCTTGATAAGGACAAGTAGATAATCTAAGGAGAGATTTCTTAAGAAACTGTTTGGACTTGGGGGTAGAATGTAGGCCCGGGAAGAAGGGGAGAGCATGGAATTTTCAATAAAAGAAAGATTGGGAATATCCCAAGAGCAAGACATGTAACTGTCATTAACAGTGGTTGAAGAAATCTTAGTTTGGAAAAGGCATCATATTAGTTTCCTATGGCTACTGCAACAAATTATCACAAATATAGTGACATAAAAGATCAGATTTATTATCTTATAGTTATGAAGGTAAGAAGTCTAAGTAGGTATGTAGGACTGTGTTTCTTCTAGAGGCTATAGGAAAGAGTCCATTTTCTTGATTTTTTAAAATTTTTATTTATTTGGTACTGGGGATTGAACCCAGGAACAGTTTACCACTGAGCTTCATCCCCAGCCCTTTTTATTTTTCTTTTGAGACAGGGTCTCAATAAGTTGCTTAGGGTCTTGCTAAGTTGTGTTAGGGCCTCACTAAGTTCTGAGGCTGGCCTTGAACTTGTGATCCTCCTGCCTCAGCCTTGAAGTCACTAGTACACCACCACTATTGGTTCTCCTTCCTCATCTTAAAAGCGTACTATTCTAGCCTGTTCACGTTGTTGCATCTCCTTCTCTTACTCTGAAACTCTTGCCTCTTTTTTATGAGGACTCTTGTGAGTATATTGACCTATAAAGACAGTCTCCCCACCTCAAGATCCTTAATCACATCTGCAGAATCCCTTTTGCTGTATAAGGTAATATACTCCCAGATTCTGGTGATTAGGTCATGAACATCTTTAGGGGACTATTTTTCAACCTACCACAATAATCATGAGAAATTTGATAACTGCCTTCAAATATTTGAAGGAAGGGCTGACATATGGAAGATGGAAGAAAGATGAGACTTTTTCTGTGTGGTCCCAAGGGATAGAATTAGAACCAGTGGGTGGAAATTGCAAAGAGACAGATTTGTACTCACTTTGAGAGAGAACTTTCCTCACAGAGCTGTGAGGATGGAGTGGGCAGTCTCAAAAAGCAACATGTCCCAGACATAGGTAATGTTGAACAGAGAATGAAAGACCCTGGAATTGTAGAAGGGAATCTAAGCATTGGCTGGGTTTAAATCAGCCTTAGGCCCTTGCCAGCCCTGAGATGGAATGATTTTGTACACAGAGACCAGTGTTACTAGCATTTGGATGTAAGAACTGTGAAAGGTAGCCCCTGCCTTAAGTAATTCAACTTTAACTCCATACTTGCTTTATTGTTGTATTTTCTCCTCTTCAATACTGCAACAAACATGAGGTTTAAAATAAAGATTCACAAAAGAAATGTAGTGGTGCGCTGTGACCCATGCCTGTAATCCCAGTGGCTCAGAAGGCTGAGGCAGGAGCATCGCCAGTTCAAAGCCAGTCTCAGCAAGAGTGAGGTGCTAAGCAACTCGGTGAGACCCTTGTCTCTAAATAAAATATGAAATAGGACTGAGGGCTGGGGATGTGACTCAGTGGTCAGGTGTCCCTGAGTTCAATCCCTGTACCAAAAAAAGAAAAAAAAAAGAAAAAGAAAAAGAAAAAAAAGGAGCTGTAGATTTAGCTTACTGGTAAGACAATGACTCACTTCTGTTTGGTGAAGTTCTTGTGTATTTTCATGTATTTTTAATGACTTCCATTCAGGTGAAGAAAAAAGACTTTTTAAATACATGGAATTCCTAAAAATTTAAATGGAAAGGAGTCTGAAAATTTGATTCTACAGTTTTCCAGATAGGACAGACATTTTTGGAATTCAGTAGGCTTTTGTAAAAACTACATGAAGAATATGGTATCTGTTCATCTGTATTGAATATTTAATGGTTTCATTCATAACCAATTTCAGTGATTTCAAAGGGGAGATCTTGTCTAATGGTACTCACTTTCACATAGTACCCCAAAAGCAGTAAATGCTGCATCTAATGGAATCCAAGTCAAAGGTGTATATGTGGGGAAATAACTTTTACACTAGTAGCCAAAAAAGACTGTGTTGGGAGACCCAAAATATGTTGTGTGCTTTTCATAATGTGTGATATAATGAATTTGTTTGTTCCATATATTTTAATGATTTTGTAGATTAAAACTGTTTTTGAGAGGGCCATTTGCTTTCAGAAGTATTTTTGCTGAAATTGAGCTAAATTGAGCATTCTTACTAACCACTCTGGCAAAGTGCTGCACCATGACATTTACCTTTTTTTCCCCTAAGGCTATTATGCCTCACATTTTTGTACTTACGTGTGACTTTACTAATGAGACACACAAAATTTTCATAGTTTCTCTAGGTTCCTCCTTATATTTCAAGCCTATCCCAGATGGTTTATATGCATTAGGGTCTTGTTGGATAAACAAAATGTTCAGTTAGAATTTCTGTACCATTAGGTTTGACAGTGAAAAGGGGTAGTCTCATCTGCCTCTTTTGACCAGAGTGTAAATCATTAAATAATAGCATTAGAAGGATTTTGAGAAGTTATTTTATCTACCCCTCCCCCTGCTTCACAGAGGCAAATGACCTCATTCACTGGCATCTCTTCCTCATGGCTTACTACTGTTTACAGTCTTAGCTCCTTAATTTGAGAACACCGAGAACAACAACAACAAAAGTGATATTGAGATGTGGATGTTGGCTACTTAGTTCACTTGTACCTAGATAATTGGTTTTGAAACACTAGCCTCCCTGTTCATTTATTTGTACCTCTGTAGAATTATAAAATATAATACAAAGTGGCATAGCCTTTCCTGAATCATTCCAAGTATCATTTATTCAAACCACAAATGCAAGCCATAGCACAGGATTTAAAAAATACAATATAGTAGTGAGAAGAAAAGTGAATAAATATGTTTCTTTGTTTTTTCTTATCAGAGAATGGAGCCCAAGATAGTATAGATCCAGAGAAGAGGTTGGAGTAACTGCTGTTTTTGGAAATTATACACTTTTTTCATACTATTTCTAGTGCTTAGTACAGGGCCTGATACATAGTGGATATTCATATGTTTAAGCAGGAGGCATTATACTTACCAGAACTTTTAGATCAAATATGAAGCCATTGTACTTTGTAGTTCATAGGCAAGACTCTCTATTAATGTAAACAGTGACTTTTTTGGTAGAAATAACTGAGTCATTATTATATGAAATAATGTATGGCATTTTGACTTTGTGACATTTCTCTAGAATATGAAAAGAGGTATTTGGGGACTTAATTACAATAGTATGCCGTGTAATTTGTTATAACTCATGATGCATGATACATGACTACAAAGTGAATTGGCCTGATTTAAATAGAATGCTATTAAAGCAAATCATCTCATGTTTTTTAAATAGTTCCCAAATTGTAGTCACACTAGAACAGTTAGCTGATTAATTGTTCTAATACAAACATTTTACATTTAAATATCTTTGATTCCATCACCATCCAAGTGAACTGACTTATTAAATTCTTGTTATATAGGAATTTTCCTATTGGAATAGACTATCCTAAAGGAACTTCTGCAACAGTTCTTTTGAGTTTGAAAATGTCTAAAAACTTGATATGGCTTAGAGCAGTAGGTTGATCACTCAAGAAAACATTGATTGGATTTGTTTTTCTGACAATATAACTGAGACTCTTTCAGTTATAAAACATTTAAAACATGCTTGATTTAAAAATAAAAGCATGACAACAAAAAGTCTTTTAAAATGAATAAATGAGTATTAAAAGGACCAACAGGAGACCAGGGAAGTAAGATTGTTTTGATGCCTCTGGATAACCTAGAAACTTGGACAGACCTAGATCACCTGGCACTTGAGAGTACAGACCTGCTGGGAACTAAGATACCAGATTCTACAGGTTGGGGGCAGACTGAAGACTCCTTTAGTGAAAGGGTTAGTGAGTGTTAAGGGATGGTTGAGTGGGGAAGCACATAGCCTTCAGAAGGAGGCAAAGAAAACTTTCTCTTTGGCCTTGTCTCAAAGAAGAGGTTAAAAGGAAAAAAACAAAAACAAAAACCTCCTGAGAGTTTGTTTCCACTCCTGTACATTTGGGTCTTAAATGAACAGCTTTAACATGGACCTCTGGGTCTTTAATGCTTTAAGATGCTTAGCAGAACCAAATGCAAGATTCCACCCAGAGGAAAACATCCTTCACCAAGCTACTGGAGTGAATACACTTTCTTCTCAACAGCACATGGGTCCTTCTCTATCACAACAGACACCATTGAAATACAAAACATAATTAGAAGCTACTTTGAAACTATATACTCCAATAAAATAGAAAATCTTAAAGACATTGACAAATTGCTAAAGACATATGATCCTCCCAAACTGAACCAGGAGGACATACACAATTTATTTATTTTTTAGTTTTTATGTTTTAAATTTTTTAAAATTTATTTATTTTTGGTTCAATGTACACAAATGGGGTACAACTTTCATTTTTCTAGTTGTATACAAAGTAGAATCACACCATTTGCATATTCATACATGAACATAGTATAATGATGTTTGTCACATTCTCTTTCCTTCCCCACCCCTCTCCCCTTACTTTCCTCTATACAATCCATCCTTCCCCCATTCTTCCCCCCCCCCCCCCCCCCCGCCCCGTTACATGTCATCATCATTCGGCCTTTGGTTTTTTGGGATTGGCTTATCTCACTTAACATGATACTCTCCAACTCCATCCATTTACCTGCAGATGTCATAATTTTATTATTCTTTATGGCTGAATAATATTCCATTGTGTATATATACCACAGTTTCTTATTCATTCATCTCCTAATAGAAGAAAAAGTAGGTCCAAATCTTCATCATATTGACCTAGGTCCAGACTTCCTCAACATGATCCCCAAAGCACAAGAAATAAAAGAAGGAATCAATAATTGGGATAGATTCAAACTAAAAAGCTTTTTCTCAGCAAAGGAAACAATCAACAATGTGAAGAGAGAGCCTACAGAGTGGGAGAAAATCTTTGCCACACACACTTCAGATAGAGCACTAATCTTAAGAATTTATAATGAGCTCAAAAAACTTTACAACAAGAACATAAATAACCCAATTAATAAATGGGCTAAGGAAATGAACAGATATGTCACAGAAGAAGATCTACAAGCAGTCAACAGATATATGAAAAAGTGTTCAACATCTCTAGTAATAAGAGAAATGCAAATCAAAACTACCCTAAGATACCATCTCACCCCAATTAGAATCTCTATTATCAAGAATACAAGCGACAATAGGTGTTGGTGAGGATGTGGGAAAAAATGTACCCTCATACATTGCTGGTGGGGTTGCAAATTGGTGCAGCCACTCTGGAAAGCAGTATGGAGGTTCCTTAGAAAACTTGGAATGGAACCACCATTTGATCCAGCTATCCCACTCCTTGACCTATACCCAAAGGAGTTAAAATCAGCATATTATAGTGATGCAGCCACCTCAGTGTTTATAGCAGTCCAATTCACTGTAGTGAGATTGTGGACATACACAATTTAAACAGATCAATTTCAAGTAATGAAATAAAAGAAGCCATCAGAAGCCTCCCAACCAAGAAAAGCCCCGGGAACTCAGTGGAGTTCTACAAGACCTTCAAAGAAGAACTTAGACCAATACTTCTGAAAGTATTTCATGAAATAGAAAAGGAGGGAACCCTTCCAAATTCATTCCATGAAGCTAGTATCACTCTGATACCAAAACCAGACAAAGACACATCTAGAAAAGAAAACTTTAGACCAATATCTCTGATGAATATACATGCAAAAATCGTTAACAAAATTCTGGCAAATTGCTTACAAAAACATATTAAGAAGATAGTGCACCCCGATCAAGTGGGGTTTATCCCAGGGATGCAAGGTTGGGTCAACAGCTGGAAATCAATAAATGTAATTCATCATATGAATAGACTTAAGGTTAAGAATCATATGATTATTTCAATAGATGCTGAGAAAGCATTTGACAAAATACAACACCCCTTCATGCTCAAAACACTAGAAAAAATAGGGATGGTAGGAACATACCTGAACATTGTAAAGGCTATTTATGCTAAGCCCACTGCCAACATCATTCTTAACGGAGAAAAACTGAAAGCATTCTCTTTAAAAACTGGAACAAGATAGGGAAGCCCACTGTCACCACTTCTATTCAACATTGTGCTTGAAATACTAGTCAGAGCAATTAGACAGACCGTAGAAATTAAAGGAATACGAATAGGAAAAGAAGAACTTAAGCTGTCACTATTTGCTGATGACATGATCCTATATTTAGAGGATCCCAAAAACTCCACCAGGAAACTTTTAGACCTAATTAATGAATTCAGCAAAATAGCAGGATATAAAATAAACACACATAAATCAAATGCATTTATCTACATAAGTGATGAATCATCTGAAAGTGAAATGAGGAAAATAACTCCATTCACAATAGCCTCCGAAAAAATAAAATACTTGGGAATCACACATTTATTAATTTTTTATTTTTTTGACTGAGTGCAGTGAACTTTATTGATGTTATATGGTAGGGCTCCCTAAGCCCCTCTCCTTCTTCAGGGGGTCTGGGATGGAAATTGGAAGGAGGGAGATTCTCAGTGTGTTGAGGGACTGAGTGAGGGGCAGGGATTCCCCAGCTGCTGAGGGCCTCTCTCTTCCTCTGTATTCTTGCGGGGGCAGGTGGTCCAGGGGCTCTTACTCCTTGGAGGCCATCTGGACCATAAAGTCCACCACCCTGTTGCTGTAGCCAGATTCATTGTCATATCAGGACACGAGCTTGACAAAATGGTCATTGAAAGTGGAAGAGTGGGTATCACTGTTAAAGTCACAGTAGACGACCTGGTCCTCCATGTGCCCTTGAAGAGCACACATTTAGAAACTAGGGTGGTGACAAATCCTCATGAGAGTGGTGACTCTTACTATTATTGAGAGTCAGTAGGAACAGTATACCAAAGAACCAAATCCCAAGACTTCACTTATTGGAATATAAATGCAGATTATGAGATGAGTATTTTAATATCATATAAAGGAATAAAATAAAAAAATAAAAACATGAGTTAGTAGCAAGTGATTATCAAATTATTTTGAAAATGAACCAAGTAGAAATGACAGAAATGCAAAGTGAAAGATGAATTTAAAAGATGAGTAGCAATTTTAAATAGCAGAGTAGATACAATAGGAAAAAACACTTCCTTTGAAAGTGGGTCCAAAGCTGTTATAGTACAGAGGCAGAGGCATGGAAATCAATAAAGATACAGGATGCAACATGCTGCTGAAGGTCATCCAGGCAGAGGGGGGAAGAGAGAATATTTGAAGTGAGTAATGACTAAACCATTTCTAGAAGAAAGAACAGAATCTTCACATTTAGGAAGCCCAACGAATAAATTAAATACACACTTGAGGACATGGACTTATTGTAATGAAATATAGTGCAGCACAGACGAGATCTTAGGAACCTGAAGGTAGTAGAATAATCAAATAAGAGGAAATAATAGCTAACCTAGAATTGTATTTCTAGTGAAACAGTCTTTAAAAACTGGGACAAAAATAAAGATATTTCAGTGCATATAAAAACATGGTGTTTTCCACCATAAGATACTCCTCTCCCTCAATAATATTGAAGGCTTTACTTCTGGTCCTACAAAAAAGGACTTAGGTAGAAAGGAGTGTCGCTGGATTAAATGGCAAGATGGGAGTAAATCTAAACTAATAACAGGTTAGTTCTAAAATATGTATACTACAATTCAATATAAGTGGTATGGAGATAACTAGATTTAAAACCTCGTAAAGCCCTACTATTTGAGAAGAAGCCAGAAATAGGATTTCAGTAAATATGAATGTTAAAAATTAAAGCTTAGGAGCTGGAGTTGTGGCTCAGTGGTAGCTTACTTGCCTACTCGTGTGAGGCACTGGGTTCTATCCTCAGCCCCACTTAAAAATAAATGAATAAAATAAAGATATTGTGTTCACCTACAACTAAAAAAAAATTGAAAAAATAATTAAAACTTAACATTAAAAGAATGAAAACGATATCTTCTAAATGAGGAGAGTGGAAAAACATGAAATGAGAAAAAAACCAAATCATTGTAACAAAAGGCAAGAAAAAGAGAAAAAAGAAAGATAATGTGGGAAAAAATAGCACAAAATAAAATGGCAGTGATAGCCCAACTATTAATAATTATAATATTAATAGACTATTATTAAAACAAAAAAAGCTGTCCAGAATTGCGAATATGAGCTATATGATGTTTATAAGAGCACATTAGGATAGGGACAGAAGAAGGTTGAAGACAATGGAGAAAAACAGGTAATCAAAATATTTCTGTGTAGAAATTTTTTAGGACAAAAATATTTTAGAGCAAAATATTAGCTTCTGAGAGGTGTACTGTGCAATGAAAAAATAGTGATTTCATTGAGAAACTATGATACTTCTAAGTTTATATGAACCTAATAATAAAAACTTCAACCTATAAAGAAAAAAGCTGACTGAACTACAAGAAAATTTTGGCAAATTCATCACCATAGTGGGAAATTATAATATACCCTCCCAGTAATTCTTATATTGAACAGAAAAAAGTAAGGACATAAAAGATGGAATGATAGTAGTACCAAATTTGATGATGTATTTATAGAAACTTTCTCCCAACTGTTGAGAGTTCAACATTTTTTTTCAAGTACACATTGAACATGTATGAAAATTATGCTGTAGGCCAGGTCTGCATACTTAAAATAAAGTGGCAGATAGTAAATATAGGGTTTTTAAAATTGGTTCTTTTTAGTTATACATGACAGTAAAATCCTTTTGACACATTATACAAGCATGGAAAATATATCTTGTTTTAATTCAGACCCTAGTACCTCTTCCTGCTCACTTCCCTCTATTGATCTTTCTGCCATTTACCCATAGTTTTTTTTAAAAATTAATTTCTTGTGGATGTACACAAAAGTGAGATTCACTGTGGTTATTCATATACGTACATAGAAAAATTACATCAAATACAGTATTTTTGGCTTTGTGAGTCATGTAGCTATTCAGCTTTGTTTTATGGGGTGAAAGCACTCAGACAGTATGCAAAAACATTGGTATTTAAGTATCAAAAATTGCTGTATTACATGGATTGGATTATTTGACTAAAGTGTAGTGAAATTATAAATCAGTACCCTTCTCCTCAAAGTCTTCTTAACCCATTGATCAAAGAAGAAATCATAATGCAGATTTAAAAAGTACTTAGGGCTGAGTAACAATGAAACTACTATAAATCAAAGCTGATAGAATGCATCTAAAGCAGTGCTGAGAGGAATAAGCATAGCCTTACAGGAATATATTAAAGAAAATTTATGTGATACAAAAAGTTAAAAAATTAGAATAAATTCAAGCAAAGCAGAAAGATGGAAATAATAAAGACAAGATCAGAAGAGATAAGCCCAGCAAATGCAAAGTTTTTTTTTTTTTTTTTTTTTAGCAACTGTTAAATTGATTTTTTTAAAAGACTATTAAATTGATAAACCCCTGGTAAGTTAAAATTGGGAAAAAAGAGAAAGTGCTAACAAAATTAGTAAGGAGGAATGGGATGTAATAATGATGAGAGAGTACTGTGAACATCTTTATGCTTTAAAATTTGAAAATTTAGATGAAATGTGTAACTTCCTAGAAAAATATAGCCTATCAAACTTGACTGAAGAAGAAATTAAAAAAACAAAAATTTGAATAGAGAAATCAGCAATCTCCAGTGTTCCTACACACATTAGATAGTATTTCAAATCTGAAGGAATGATAATTTGAGTGGTATATAAACTCAGGGAATTGAAACGAAACAGAAGCCAAAACTCATTCTGTGACTATATCCTATATACCAAAACCAAATAAGGACAGTATGAGAGAGGATGATTACTTGTCCATTTTATTTATTTATTTATTTATTTATTTATTTATTTATTTTTGGTACTGGGGATTGAACCCAGGGACACTCGACCACTGAGCTACATCCCCAGCCCTATTTTGTATTTTATTTAGAGACAGGATCTCACTGAGTTGCCTAAGTCCTCGCTAAGTTGCTGAGGCTGGCTTTGAACTCATTATCCTCCTGCCTCAGCCTCCCAAGTGCTGAGATTATAGGTGTGTGCCACTGCACCCAGCTTCTTGTCCATTTTAGTATGGATATAAATTTAGAATTCCTAAACAAATTACTAGCAAACTAAGTGATTGTGCATAAAAATATACATCCAAGTTGATCATGATAAATTTTTTATGACTAGGAATGCAAAGATGGTATAACATTTACATAGATATAGAAAAAGCACTTCATAAAATTCACACATATCCATTCATGGTAAAAATTCTTTGCAAACACAAAGTACAAGGAAACTTTTTTAGCTTGCTGAAATCCATTAGAAAACTACAAGAGGTATCATACTAAGTGATGAAATTATAGAAGCAGTCTTAAAAAACAAACACATTACAAGGATCCTCATCAGTCAGCGTTGTGGTGCATACCTCTAATCCCAGTGATCCTTGAAGGCTAGCCTCAGCAACTTAGATCCTGTTGCACAAATAAAAAAATAAAAATGTAACTCGGGGTGGAGTGTTCCTGGATTCGGTTCTAGTACCAGAACAATAGTAACAACAGCAGCAGCAACAGCAACAACAACAACATACCAAGCATGCTAACCCTCACTGCTTCATTTTACATTAGAATAGTAAATTGTGTATAAATTATAAATAAATAAATGGTTGATGTTTCTGGAAATGCATTTTCAGCTGGAGATTTTAACCAGTATAATGAAACAAAACAAAGAAATGGAAGCATAAAAAATTGGAAAGGAGGAAATAAAATGGCCATAATTTGTAGATGATAGATAGCATTGCTTATTTAGAAAACTTTATTAAAGTCTACAGAAAAATTATTAGAGTTAGTATAGCTGCTGGATAAAATGAGTGGCATTTATTTAAATAGACCAGGAATGAAAAAATATTTTAAAAATTTATAATTCCACAAAAAGATATCTGGATACAAATGTAAACATAATATGTAAGACCTTTATGGAGAAGATAGTAAGACTTTATTGAATGAAAATAATATTTTTTAAATAAATAAAGAGAAAGACCATGTTTATGAGTAGGGAGATCAAATATTGGGATAATTTTGTCAGTTAAATTAATTCACAAATTTGTAAATTCATGCAAAATTCCAATAGTTTTTAAAAACAAAATTTGAAAACTTAAAATTTACTAAGGACAAAGGCTGGGGTTGTGGCTTTGTGGAGGAGAAGTAGTGGTTGCCTCCCACGTGTGAGGCACTGGGTTCGATCCTCAGCACCACATAAAAATAAATAATTAAAATAAAGGTATTGTGCCCATCTACAACTAAATTTTTTTTTTTTAATTTACAAAGGACAAGTTATCCTATAAAGCTGAAGAAGAACAAGTTGGGTGGGGCTTGGTCTATATAATATAATAATTACTGATATCAGTGCTGTATAATTTGACAGTATGGTAGTAGCACAGAGATAGTCTAATAAAGAAGGGAGGCATAGAAACATACCTTTATGGACACATAATATTGGTCAGAATGACACTGCACATTTGTAGGAAAAGAACAAAACATTTATTACATATTGCTGGAGCAAGTAGTTATTTATATGGGAAAAATGAAATGGAGTCCCTACTTCCCACTGATATAAAAACCCATTTCAGGCAGATGAAATGCATAATAATTTTACGTGTTGAACTTTATTTCAATACTTTACATACTTTTACCTCTTTAATCATGTCAGTTATCTCCATATTTTATATGAGGAAACAGAGGCAAGCACTGAGAAAACAGGTAATTTGTCCAGGGTCACAGTAGCAGGGTCCTAAATGAAACCAGACAGTTTGGCATCAGTATTTGTACTTCTGACCTAAAAAGTATACTACACTGCCCTTTCACTTAAGCAAGCCCAAACTAAATTTTTCAGTATAGGACCAGGTGTTTATGACCTACGAATTGGAAAGGTTTTTTTGTTTTTAAGGAAAGGATTTTATGTTTCTCATAAGGTGTGAAAGGTTGAGTTGATCACCAATGACCAATTATTTAATCAAGCATGGCAACTAGTGAAGCCCATGTAAAAACCCAAAGGACAGAGTTCAGAGACCTGTGTGTTGTTTGACACGTGGAGGTGTTGGGAGGGTGGCATGCCTGGACAGAGTATGTAAGTCCTCCTGGCTTTCCCCACCTGTCTTATGCCCTATATATTGCTGCATATGGTTCTTCATTTGTATCCTTTGCAATAAATCAGCAAAATTAAAAAACAAAAACAGGGACTGGGGTTGTGGCTTAGTGGTAGAGCATTTGCCTAGCACATGTGAGGCACTGGGTTTGATCCTCAGCACCACGCAAAAACAAATAAATAAAATAAAGGTCAAAAAATGCTTAAAAATACAGATTGCATTTGGATGGTTACCACCATAAAAAAGAAAATCAGAAAAAGAGAGCAAAGCAAACAAGTGTTGACAAGGATGTGGAAGAAATCCAGACCCTTGTGTACTGCAGGTGAGAACATAAAATGGTGTAACCACTGGAAAACAGTGTGGTGCTTCTTCAGAAATTTAAAAACAAAATTTCCACATGCTTCAGTAATTCCACTTTTGAGTAGATATCCAAAAGAATATGAAAGAAAGCAGGGTCCACAAGAGATATTTGTATACCCATGTTCCCAGTAGTGTAATTCACAAGGGCCAAGAGGTGGAACCATCCACATTGTCTACTGGAGGTGCAGGGGTGAATGCATAAGTCACAATGGAATAGTATTCAGCTTTAAAAAGGAAGGAAATTCTAATACACAATGCTACAACATAGATGAACATAGACAACTTTATTGTAGGTACAAGTCAGTCACAAAAAGGACAAATACTGTAAAATTCTGCCATATGAGGAAAATTAATAAATTTGGCTAATTTAAAATTAAGGACTTTGCATTAACAGGAGATATCATTAAAAATAGGCAAATCAAAGTTGGGAGAAGATGCTTGTAATATCGATAA
>JAJEJO010000167.1:194094-243103 GCA_020662805.1 Glaucomys volans
TAAGGACTTTGCATTAACAGGAGATATCATTATAAATAGGCTAAACAAAGTTGGAAGAAGATGCTTGTAATATCGATAAGACAGGATTGTAATCATAAATGCAAAAAGTTCCCATCCTATCAGTAAGATGAGTTTCTGTTGTTTCACATACTATTTCATGATTGATATTGTTAGACTTAAAAAAAAGTTCTTCTGATTTGACTGGCTATATATATGTTTTGTGATTTATTTTGTGATTTTTTTGTGATTTTTAATGAGGACAAGTGTTGTTTCCTCTGCTAATGGCCATTTGTGATTTTTCTTCAGAGAAGTGTTTGTGGGAGATAGGAAGTGGAGCTAGCCAGTTGACACTCCAGGAAGCTTGTGAGTAGGTGATGTGATTCCACCTCCAGGTGCTGCTGGAGTTTAATGTTACCAGGGAAGCAACCATGATGAGATCTGCTACTCTGGCTGATCTTTTATTTCTGGGAGATTTTTATTTGTCTTTATTTAGAGCTGTCCTCCTGGATCATTAAATAGAACACTATGAATTTGCTGGTACAGTTCATAACATTTGAAAGGATTAACATTTGGTTTATTCTCTCTAAATCCACAGCTATTAGGAAATAACCTCAAACTTCAGGATTTACTTTGCAGAAATGATTTCCTTCTAATGTATGCTCTTTCAAAGGAATTCAGAATCCGGTTATGTAAGAGGCTGTACAGTGATAATCCCATGCATTGATATTTAGTGACCAGTTATATATCAAAGCAATTTTAAAAATATCCCTAATATAAAAGTTATACATACATATGTAAGAAAGTTTGAAAAAATACAAACATGTAAATAATAAACTACAGAACTGCAAATTAGTACTTGTGGTATATTATTTTGCCATCTTTTTTTTTTTAACTTTGTGTGTATGGTTAAAAATAATAGCCTCAGGGGCTGGGGATATAGGCCAGTGGTAGGACACTTGCCTAGCATGCCTGGGGTGCTGGGTTAGATTCTCTGAACCACATAAAAATAAAGGTCCATTGACAACTAAAAAAATATTTAAAAATCAGCCTCACTTTAAGAGAAGAGCTTTGACTTACTGTTATACTGAGAACACCCAGAAGTAATCATAATTATTTAGAAATTTAATCAGTAGAGGTTGAGTCAAAATTTGTAGTCAAATTTTGTTAACTATGTATCTTTATTTTGTCCGTGGTTTTCCTAGTCATGATTTTCTAAAAAGTTGTGACTACTTTAAATGTTTTTGCCAAATGAAATGGGAGCATTTGACAGTTAATTGCCTCTCAGCTTCAAATCCATCCTCCAATGTACTGGTTTGTGATACAGAAGTGGTATCCTTTTGTCAGCTGGCACAATGTTAGGTTTTGTCAGTAGAGGGCGCTGGAGGGACGCTAGAGGAGAAAGGGGCTTTTCTGACTGGTTTTGGCATGTCCTTACCTCTTTTTGCTTTTTGACCCTCAGCCTCTTGCAAGGAGACAGAGGAGGCAGGAAAGTTCAGAAGGCATCCTGCAGGTGGTCTCCTAGAAAGTTCCTCTAGCACCCTCATGGGCAGTTTTCTAGTGAGTATTATTGGTAACCCCATGGATTATTTATTGCTTACCAGACAAAACCTGTGGCACTTCTGTCGTCCTCTTAGAGGGCTAAAGCTATACCCTCTCCAAAAGGTGGGAAAGAGCAGCCCCATGAATAATATGGTATTAGCATTATGCCCAGCCTCTTTCCATGAGATACTAGCAGTGCACCCTACTTGCTTTAGTTGTGATGATCAAAAATGTCTCTAGACATTGCCAAATGCTCCTTGCCAAAATAACCATAGTTGAGAACTACAGGGATAGTAGAACAGTCTTTCATCTTCAATAATGTTTTTTTCTCTTGGTTTTGGAGATAACTGCTTTCCTTGGTTATCTTCCTTTATCTTTATTGCTCCTTTCTACTCTGCTTTCTGGTTCCTCTGTCCCTGGCTACTTAATGTCCATACCCCTCTCCTGAACTCCATATTCTTTTATCCACATAATTATTAGACGACTTCACTCAGATCTTCACTAGACATCTCAACCTTAGTATGTCTATAAATGAACTTCTGCTTTTTTCCTCCCCCCACCTTCTTCATTTGCAGCTGTCTTTATTTTATTTGATGACAATTCCTGTTGTTCAGGACCCAAAACTACAGTATCCTCTAAATTACTTATTTACCTCAAAGCCCACATTAGTCCATTAGGAAGTCTTGCTGGCTTTACCTTTACAATTTATTTAGAATTTGACCTCTCTACATTGTTTTTACCATCTTTTCTTAATTAGTTCACTGCAGAAGCTTCCTAACTGGTCTCCCAGTTTTTGCTGTGTCCTTAATCTTTTTATAACAGCAGTTTGAGTGATCCTTTAAAAATATTAAATTTTGTCATTCTTCTCTTCAGAGCTCTGCAGTGACCTTTTCATTTCACTCATAGTAGAAACCTAAGTACTTAGCATATAATAGATGCTCAAAAGTATTTGTTGAATTAATGAAGCACTAAATCTAATCCATTCAAAAGCATTTTTCCCTGTTTTCAATGTACTGACACTTTATACTATAGATTACTTCTCTCTCTCATTCTTCAGTTAGAGTTACTTCCTCTTATATCTCTGGGTACTCTTTTGTGTCCTTCATGGCTCCATTTCAGATGTACACAGTTCTGAATGTGTGTGAAAGTCCTTGACCCTCTTTATTCTTTTTGTACTCCTTTTCCATCTTGATGAATTCAGTCACACCAGTGGCCAATCTATTCCATCTTTTTTGTTCCTTCTGACCAACTACTTATATATTTCTAGGGCTAAATATGGTTCCTGGTGATCAGTTAGTACCCATTTGTTGAATGAATGAATCCTAGTCTGCTTTCCATACTGCTGTTTTGGATATCAAAAGCTTAATGCCCTTATATCAACATCTAATGTTTAGTATGCCCCATACCGTTTTCCCCCAATAAACTTACTCTTCTTTCTACCTATTTTTTTCAGTAAAGAGTAACCCTGTCCAGCTAGATGATTAAGCCAAAAATCTAAGTATTTGCTTGCATTTCTCCCACATATCCTTTCACCTTGGCTGATAATTTGCCAAATCCTGAGGATTCTTTTTTCTTCAACAGCTTTATTAAGGTACAGTTTATATAACATAACATCACCTGTCTTAACTGCAGTATAATGAATTTTACTATGTTTAGAGTGTTGTACAATCATCATACCATTTATAATCATTCCCATTCTTACCTCTAGTCATAGGCAATCACTGATCTATTTTTTGTCTATAAAGCTTTCTTCTTTGAACATTTCATATGAATGAAATTACACAGTATGTATTGTCTGCCTTCTTTCACCAAGCATATTATTTTTGAGGTTCACATGTGCTCTGGCATGTCTAAATACTTTCTATAGTATTCACAGTATGGGTATGTTACATTTTTCTAATTCATTCCATTCGTCAGTTGATGGGCATTACGGATGTTTTCTGGTTTTTTTTGTTGTTGTTGTCATTACAAGTAATGTTGCTATAAACACTCATGGACATGTGGTTTAATTTCAGTTGGAAAGATACTTGGGAGTTGAATTGATGGGTCATATGGCAAATCTATGCTTAATTATTTAAAGAAAGTGCCAAACTGTTTTCCAAAGTGACTCCTCCATTTTACATTTCCAAGAACAATGCATAAAGATTCTAATTTCTCTGTAGTCTGGCTGACACTTGATACTGTCTTTTTGATTATAGCCATTCTAGTGGGCAAGAAATGGTAATTTGGTTTTGATTTGTATGTCCCTAGTGGCTAATGAAGTTGAGCATCTTTTCATGTGCTTATTAACCCTTTGCTCATTTTAAAACTGAGTTATTGTTTTCTCATTATTGAGCTGTAAAAATTCTCTATGTATTATAGAAACAAGTCTTTTATTAGATACATGATTTACAAATATTTTCTCCCAGCTGTGGATTGTTTTTTCATTTTCTTCTTTTTAAATTTTGAAATATAATTAACATGTCATAACATTCACCCCTGTACAGTATACAATTCAGCCATTTTTAATATATTCAGAAGGTTGTATAGTCATTACCACTATCTAATTGCAGAACATTTTCATCAGTCCCAAAAGAAACCTCATATTCATCAGCTGTTACTCCCCATTCCTCCTTTCATCCTGTGGCAACCATACATACACTTTCTATCTACAGATTTGCCTAGTCTGCCTTTTTACGTTCTTAAATGTTGTCTTCTGAAGCGTAAAAGCTTCATATTTTGATTAAGTTCAATATATCAATTTTTAATTTTATTTTGTGCCTTTGGTGTCATAACTGAGACACCAGATTTTCTGGCCTCCTGGTATGATTCCCTTTCACTGTTTCCTAGCCTGTTATGTATAGTGATCCCTTCACTCAGTTAATTTACTTATCTGACCCTGGGGGACCTTTCAAGATTGCAAAGACTTACTCTAAATACATTTTTTTCTTAGTGGTTTATAATTTAGCACTTACATTTGGATCTGTAGTCCATTTTGAGTTAATTTTTATGTGTGATGTGAAGAAGGGCCTGAATTCAACCTTTTGCATGTGGGTATACAATTATCCCAGAGCCGTTCATTGAAAGAAGCATTTCTTTGAATCTGAAGTGTTACTTGCAGATATACTTGGGTCTTGAATTTTTACCCAGTCTTTCAATCTCTGCCTAAATCTCTGATTTTACCTTAGATACCTTTGACTTTGTACCTTGTTTTCTGTTGATGCTTCCACTGTCATTGTTAGGATTGTCAGTGGATTCCCAGGTGTTTTCTGGTCTTCCAGTGTGGATTTCCTTTTATTGTTGCCTAAGCTATTCTATATACTGACCACTACCCTTAATTTACTTGTCTGACCCTGGAGGACCTTTGAGTTTGTAAACCGTGGCATAAAATGTCATGTTCTGGCTCCTGTTGTTTCTCTTATTTAGTATTTTATTCACTAAACATTAATTGAGTTCCTGCTGAGTGATAGGTACTGCTCAAAGCACTGAAAATGCAGTAGTGTATCATTAAGTTTTTGATTATTAACTCACCACCCTAATATGTAATGACAAGAACAATCACTTATTTACCTCATAATTCCGTAGGTTGACAATTTGTTCTGGGTTTAGTGTATGGTTAGTTTGGTCTTGACTGAGCTTACTTATGCATTTGTGGTCAGTAAAACAGTTCTGCTTCTAGGGATTGACTGGCCATCATCTAGGACAATGATTGTCTGTGGATAATTACTGGATAACCCCCAAGTTAAGAATGTTTTAATTTTGAAGAGTTGTAACAAAAAACCAAAGAAGAATAGTTAACAAAAATCAGATGTCAAAATGTAATGTTTTTACTGTTTGTCCCTTTACAGAAAAAGTTGGATGAAGCCAGGTATGGTGGCACACACCTATAACCCCAGTGACTTGGGAGGCTGAGATAGGAAATGGCAAGTTCAAGGCCAGCCTCAGCAATTTAGTGAGAGGCTGTCCCAAAATAAAAAATGAAAAGGGCTGGAGATGTTGCTCAGTGGTAGAGCAACATCTCTACTGAGTAGAGATGTTGCTCAGTGGTAGAGCTCAGGGTTTAATATGCAGTACTTTGTGGGGTGAGAAGGGGATTCGGGAAGAAAAAGAAAAAAAAATATTTGCTGATCTCCTGTGGGCATGGGGGTGGACTGGGATGTATGTCTCTCATTACACTAGCCTAGAGAGGGCTTTGCACATGGCAGCAACAGGTTCTGAGAGACAGGAAATATAGAACACCTTTGAGACTTAGACTTGGAACTGGCACAGCATTGCTTCTGCCACATTCTTCTGGCAAAAGCAAATCACATAGACAGCTGATAGATAGAAGACTCCATTTTTTAATGGGAAGAGCTGCAGAATCACATTTAAGAGGTGAGGCTATAAATGGAGGTGTGGAGATAAATTGTGGCTATTTTAACGGTCCACCATAAGTAGTAAAAACAGACACACACAAAAATTCCTGCCATTGTAGAGTGTACATTCTAGAGATAGCAGTACATTCTCATGTTTCATTGTATCACAAAATTTGCCCTTTTTAATTCACCCAGACTGCCTCAGTTGCATGTCTCTGAATTCTCTGATTCTTACTTTCAGTCATGTTTTATGAGTATTGAAGGAACAAATAGTACGACTTTCTTCCCTTATTTGCTTGGTTAGCTCTACTTTCGTTTAAGTCTCCACTCACCAGTTACAGGCATTTCCTGACAGTTTCCTCTGTATCCTATACCTGTCTATGTTTTATAACATACTGTGTTTTAGCACTGGTTAATGCTGAGTTGTGATTATAAAATTTTTATCTCCTCAGTAAAATATTGAAGACAATGATTAGTGTCTTATTTATTTCCATTTGACAAATGTTTATTATATACTTACTGTGTATCAGACACTGTGCTGAGTGCTAAAAGTAAATAAAACAGACAAGAAAGGGTCTTGCATTCATTGGACTACTATGTAGTATATTATTAATATTAGTATATTATTAATAATACTGCTATTTAGCAAAATCAATATATCAGGTTTTGTTACTCATTTTGGCCCCAGATCAGTTTTCATCTATGAATCTTTTTTTATGGTACGAGGGATTGAACGAACCCAGGGCCTCTACCACTGAGCTATATGCCCAGTCCTCTTTAAAAATTTTGTATTTTGAGATGGCGTCTTATTAAGTTGCCCATGCTGGTCTTAAACTTGCTATCCTCCTGCCTCAATCTCTCATATAGCTGGGATTGTAGGCATGTGTCACAGGGCCCCTCCTGAATCCTTGAGTCTTTTTATGGTCTAATCTTGTAAAATTTTTATGTTTATGCATCCTTTTGATGTTTATAGTTGCATCTTTGGTTGTTATACAATTTGTATGTTTTGCAAGCTAAGCATATTAAGTCTTTATTGATGAAAATCATATACTGTTTCCTTGATCATTTTTTAAACTTTTTTCCCCTTGATACTTCATCTCCAAGAACAGTATATCTTACATATTTTAGAATTCAGAGTTGAAGTTCTAAATTCTTTTTCCTCAAGGGAGATTAAATTTTCGTATTTAGTATAGTGCCAAATACATAGTGAGCACTTAAGCATTCGTTCATAGAAATAGCCCCTTTGGCTTTCTGTTCCATTGAATTTCACCCAAGATGATTATTCTTGACTGACTTTCAAATGGCTAAATGAATTCTTGACCCACAGCATACCATTTTACTCTTAAAAATATTAGTGTATAAATCTGGAAATATCAGTTTCACAGTTGCTAACCTACTTGAAGCATTGTGAAATATGCATGTGAACTTTATGAATTGATGCCTGTAGAAATGAAGCTAAGGGTGATTTAGAGAAGTGATTTATTACTTTTGAAGAATGGGGTTGGGGATGTAGCTCAGTGGCAGAGAACTTGCCTACCATGTGCCAGGCCCTGGGTTTGATTCCCAGTACTAAAAAATTAAAAATAATTAAAAAAGCAGTATGATTCTTCTTAATATGGTATTATAGAGTCACATCATTTATCCTTTCATTATCGCTTCAGCCATTCATTTAAAACATTTTGAATGCTTTCTATATTGTTTATTATTTGTGCAAAGAAGGGGCTGTTGCAAAGAGAAATTATACATAGTTTATATGTGGGGGGAATGCCTTTATTTTATACTTAAATCTTGATTTAGAATTTGAAAAACTGAGAAGGCTAGAATGTTAACATTTGTCAAATAGAAAAAGGGAGCACAAAAAAAGAACTGCAAATAATTTGACCTTTCTTAGCATCCCATTTAACCATTCTGTAGAATGAGATTCTGATATTTTAGATTGAAAGCTTGAAGCTATAGGTCTTTCATAAATGAAGGATATTTGGAGATGCTAATAGTATTTGTTATTAACTGTAAATCTGCTAGAGTCTTGTATTCATTGCAGAGTTTATGAGGATTAAATTCAGTGTTTAGAAATAATGATTGGTAGAACATATACATACAAAATGTATCCATCTTATAACACATTGTATCAGATAATGATATAATGATATTTAATGATATTTAAGCAGTTCAAAATGAATAATTGTTAGATTTCTTTTCTTAATTGTTTTAAGTTGTAGATGGACATAATACCTTTAATTAATTAATTTATTTTTATGTGGTACTGAGGACCGAACCCAGTGCCTTACATGTGCTAGGCAAGTGCTCAGTCACTGAGCTACAACCCCACTTCAATTGGTAGATTTCTTACAGAATAATGTAAATTATTTTAATTGCAGATTTAGGAGTTATACTGTGATAACAATCATTCTCTCATTAACCTCTTTACAGTTTTAATGTGCTATATAAGGAAATTTAGTCTTATATAAATGTAATTGCCTTCTATATTATAAATATTTTTATGTGTAGAAGACCAGTTTAAGAAATGAAAGCAAAATGAGGTAAAAAACTAATGACCAGTTGGTTTGTACAAATGATGAAGTAGCTAACAAACATACAGGATTTTTAGTCTTGTTTTTATTTGAACAAGACTAACCAATTAATCTGTAGATCAGCAAGAAGGTTTAAAGTGTTCAAACATCCAAAGTAAGACCATTTTGTGGGTTAAGTTTTCATTCATTTAAAATGGAAAGGATATTTTTTAACTATTAAGCTAGGTAATACTAATAGTTAAATGGGGGGTTGCTCAATGCTATTCTTTTTTTTCCGATGGTGCTTCTCTACAGATGTCATAAACATCACATTTTGTTTTGATATTGTTGAAGCACCTTGGGAAATGGTTGTAGCTGCACAACTTATATTCTTAAAATTCTCGTTTTTTAAAAAAGTAAATCTTAAAAGCAGTCTAAAGAAAGTCACTTAAAAGGTCCATTTCCATTTTGCACCATAGGAGTTCCTAGACTCAAAACTATCTCTTGGAAAGGGATTCATTAACTATGTATTGTTCTGTGTATTTATTTTGGCTAGATGAATTAGATTCTGTGTATTATTTATTCTCTATTCTTTGAGGGGGTGTGGAGAGAGAGAGACTGAATTATGTATGGGAAGGAGTGCATACCCCGCCCCCCAGCAACTTTCCAACTTCTAAGAAGATTGCATTTCTATCCATGGAGTTGCTTGAACATGATATTGATAAAGAAGATGTCAAAAAAGGGATATAGCTCAGAAGTAGGGCACTTAACCTAGCATACACAAGGCCCTGAATTCACTCCCCAGTACAACAAAATAATAAAGAAGATATAAGAATAAAATCAATATTGTACCAGATATTTTAAGGCTGTTTTAAAATGAGGTAATTAAAAGTAACAACCTTAAAAATATTTTTTAATCTCCCTCATTCCTTTGATTATTGTCTCTACTCCTATGCTTAGCCTAGTTTTTACTTACTGCTGTTTAATATTTGTATTGTTTAAATTTTAATATTTTTTGCAATCTTTTTCTTTCCCCTTGCTCTCTAAACAGACATGGAACTAAACTTATTCTTATCTATTAATATTTAATAAGATTAAAGTTGGAATTACAACAAGCACATGTTTCCTTTTAAACTGATTACTACTTCAGTCATTTGTAACTAATTAAATACCTTGAGTTTTCTGGACCCTTGCTTACCTCCTCTTTCTTTCTTGCTTATCTCATTAGCTTATGATTAATTTGTTTTTTAGTCTTTTTCTGCTAGATAATAGAAAGGGAAAGAAAGTAGTACATAAATAAGGATTACTTAATGATTTTCCATTCACTTATTCATTATTTAACTAGGTTTGCCACTGGTAGAAATATTTCTCTAACTACCTTTGTAGCATTGAATAATACATTACAATTTTAAATCATATATTTAGTTACTCCCTCAGTGCAAAAGCAGATGGAATTAATCTTGTTTCTATTTGTACGTTAGAGTACCATAGTTACAGTTCAGAAGTTAAGAGACTGGTCTTGATTTTTCTATTTATACTATTGATCGTTCACAATTCTTTCCCAATGTAACCCTCAAATTGGCAACCATTCTTTTTAAATTAGGATTTTTATAATCTATTCCTTGTCTAAATCTCTGGCCTCTTGTCTTGTTACTCCCATTCTTAACTCCAACAGTACCTAATTCCAATTTCTCTTCCCCATTCCCTCTACTTGGAACATTATTTTGCTGTTGCCTCCTTCCTTTCTTATCAATGGGCAAGGTCTTTCAAGCCTCTTCAGAGGTTGCTTCCTGGAGTCAGTTCATGACACCATGTTTTCTCTATAGCATCCTGTGTGTGCCTCTAAGAATCTTTATTGCCTGTCACCTCACTTGATGATGAGCTTTTCCTAATGGAATCCTAATCCTAATGGAATCTGTTCTCTCTCTGCTTTGCATAGATCACTCAAATGTGAGAATGGAAAGGGGAAAGGAAACTAAAGTTTGAATGTCCTTTATGTGCCAGGGAATGTGCTTAGCTCTAGATACAATTGAATTTGTTAAATTGCCACAATAATTTCTCAAGAGCATATTATCATATTATATATGATTACATAGTGTTAGCTTCTTACAGTCAGAAAACTGAAGTTAAATAATTTGTTCTGTCGCTACGCAGAGCTTGGACTAGAATCCAGGCCTATTTGTTTCCACTATCTCTGACTGTTTCACTTTGCCATCCTGCTTTCCTAACTATGTAAGTGTGGGGCTGGGGTATGGCTCAGTGGTAGAGTGTTTACCTACCATGTATACAAGGCCCTGGATTCAGTTCCTAGCACTGAAAAAACAAAATAACAAAAAAAATTTTAAAAACCCCATGCAAATGTGAAAACTGATGATGAGATGTAGTATAATATAAAGAACATGGACTTGGACATCATACAGATATGGGTTTGCATTCTAGTTTACCATTTAACAATTGGCAAGCATCTTAATTTCTATATTGTCTGTTTTCCCTTTTTAAAATGTGGTTAATATCATTACATATTTCAGAGGATTGCTGTGAGAATTAAATGAAATAATGTATATAGAGGGTTTTGTGCAGTGCCACGCACATAATATGTGCTATATAGATGGTAGTTTTATCAGGTAAGAATACAGATAGCTACAAGCAACAGGAAAACTGCTAACCTACATAAACAACAAAAAAAATTTTATGGCTTCACATAATAAAAAATTTTATGGCTTTACATAATAAAAACCCAGTGCCTTAGGTTTTTTTCCTTCCTCTTTCTCACAGTCATATTTGTGGAGTTGCCAGTATTATGTCCCAAACTGGAAGTGGGAAGGAAGGGATAGTGTTAGTCAAATCTATCTCTTTTATTAGAACAAGCTTTTCGAGAAGTTCCCCTTACATCTCAGTGCTGGAATTGGTCGCATGGACTACTGTATAGCTTAACTGCTCTGACTAGTCTTCTCATTATCCAAATTTTCAAGAAAAGGATTAAGAAAATAGAGAACAGGGTGGTTGAGATTAAACCAAGTGACACTTCTCCATCATATTACGTTAGAAATAATGTTAGAGAAGTGTCTCCTGCAGTAATGGTGGTGGTGGTAGTGGATGATGCTATGTGATGATAGCACGGAAAACTGTCACATAGTATCCTTATAATTTCATAGTCTCAGCAGTTAATAAGAAAGTGTTGTGCATTGTTTTAATCCATATCAAGTAAAAACTAAGAAATTGGGCTGGAGTTGTGGCTCAGTGGTACAGCACTTGTGTAGCACATGTGAAGCACTGGGTTCGATTCTCAGCACCACATAAAAATAAATATAGACATTCTAATTGGGGTGAGTTGATATCTTAGGGTAGTTTTGATTTCTCTTATTACTAGAGATGTTGAACATTTTTTCATATATCTGTTGGTTGCTTATGGATCCTCTTCTGTGAAGTGTCTGTTCATTTCCTTAGCCCATTTATTGATTGAGTTATTTGTATACTTGGTGTAAAGTTTTTGAATTCTTTATAAATTCTGGAGATTAGTACTCTAGCTGAAGTGTGTGTGGTGAAGATTTTCTCCCACTCTGTAGGTTCTCTCTTCACATTGTTGATTGTTTCCTTTGCTGAGAAAAAGCTTTTTAGTTTGAATCTATTCCAATGATTGATTCCTGCTTTTATTTTTTGTGCTTTGGGAGTCATGTTAAGGAAGTCTGGTCCGAAGCCAATATAACGAAGATTTAGACCTACTTTTTCTTCTATTAGGTGCAGGGTCTCTAGTCCAATTCCTAGGTCCTTGATCCATTTTGAGTTTTTTGCAGGGTAAGAGATAGGGGTTTAGTTTCATTTTGCTGCATATGGATTTCCAGTTTTCCCAGCACCATTTGTTGAACAGGCTATCTTTTCTCCATTGTATGTTTTTGGCTCCTTTATCAAGTATGAGATAACTGTATTTAGTGTTGGTGAGGATATGGCGAAAAAGGTACACTCACACATTGCTGTTGGGATTGCAAATTGGTGCAGCCACTCTGGAAAGCAGTGTGGAGATTCCTTAGAAAACTCAGAATGGAACCACCATTTGATCCAGCTATCCCACTCCTCAGTTTGTACCCAAAGGACTTAAAATCAGCATACTACAGTGACGCAGCCACATCAGTGTTTATAGCAGCCGAATTCATTATAGCTAGATTGTGGAACCAACCTAGATGCTCGTCAATAGATGAATGGATAAAGAAACTGTGGTATATATGCACAATGGAATATTATTCAGCCTTAAAGAATAATAATATTATGACATTTGCAGGTAAATGGAGTTGGAGAATATCATGTTAAGTGAAATAAACCAATCCCAAAAAACCAAAGGCCGAATGATTTCTCTGATAAGTGGTTGTGGGGGTAGGTAAGGGAAGAATGGAAAAAGGATGGATTGTATAGAGGAAAATGATGGGTGGGGAGGGGGTGGGGAAGGAAAGATAATAGAAGGAGACAAACATCATTACTCTATGTATATGTATGAATACTCAAATTGTATGATTCTACTTGGTATACAACCTGAAAAAATATAGTTGTACTCCCTTTGTGTACAGTGAACTAAAAATAAAATAAAATAAAATAAATAAATAAAATAAAGATACTGTGTCCATCTACAACTAAAATATGTGTGTGTGTGTGTGTGTGTGTGTATAAACTAAGTAAATCAAGTACGTTTTTATGTGATGTTGAAGTGCTAACATTTTCTGAAATTGACTTTTCAGACATTTTCCTATCTTTTTGGCTTAAGAATGCTTAAAAAAAATAACTACTGCTACTTTTGACTGTCCTCTCTCCCCACACCAAACAACAAAAACCAGGTAGACAGCAACCAGATAGTCAATAACACCACCTCCTAACACTGCTGGAGTCTTGAGCTTGTTGGCTGCTATTTTTGTTGTTGTTGTTGTTCATTTGCTTGCTTTGTTTTGTTTTAAAGATCTACAGCTTCAGCATGCAAGGTTGATGGCATTCCTTTTTTTTGGTACTGGAAATTGAACTCGGGGTCACTCTACCACTGAGCTACATCCCCAACCCTTTTAATTTTTTTTGTTTTGTTTTGTTTTGAGGCAGGTTTTCACTAAGTTGTCCAGGCTGACTTCAAACTTGTGATCCTCCTTCCTCAGTCTCTGAGTTCTTGGGATTACAAGCATGCAAGGTGATATTATTCTTAAGGCCACTTCTCCCCTGTTGTCTCCTGTTGGGGATGTCCCCTGACACCTTTATCAGACTCAGTGAGAGCAATGGAATCTGTGGTGCTCCTCTTACTACCCAGACTCCTCTTTTTACCCTATTATTAGAACCTTCTACAATTATTAGATCTTCCGCCTTCTTATCCTTTGATTTTTGGCTGATTGAGAGAGAAAGGGAAAACTGAACAGTGGAGCTCTTGCTACTTTCCTAGTGTTTGAGAGGTTATGTTACTCAAATGCTTATTTGGATTCTGAAATACATTTTATCATAGAAGTAGTGGTATAAAGGATGTTGGGTTGTATACTATTATTACTCTTCTAGTTCAACCATATTTTGGCTTTTGAGGACTGACCTGAAATCTAATTACCCTTATACATTTTTTCTCATTGGGAAATACTTTATGACTCCAGCCAAATTTGAAAATGAGCATTTGGAATAGGATGTATCATGAATTAGGTGACCCGTAGTAGGGTTTCACCTTTCTATACCTTGGTAGAATGCTGAACTGACACATACTCATCCAAAAGAGAAAAAGTAGGAGAAGTTAAGGACATAGATAATTCATTGTTCAATTAATTAGTTCCTCTATAATAAAAAGTTTACACATAGACACACACAAATATGAGTCTTGACTGCAGAAAGAAGTATGTTCTGTTCTATGGATTCTTCCACTTTTTTCTAACTAACATTTTGAAACTTCAATTATTTTTCCATTATGTTTCCATTCAGAGCTTAAAGATAAACATGTACAGAATAGTATCTGATTCTTGCATGAGTCTTACCAAATTCTATTCTCTGGTTCAACTATATTGTTTTATAAATTGATGTTAATGCCAGATTTTCTAGATTCTTAGAGTCACTAGGTGATTTTTTAGTCATTCAGAGGCCATTGACAATTTTTGCAGTAATAACAAACATAATGATGATTGTAAGTTCAGCTTCCAAACATTGAAAGGGAGCATATATACTTTTCTGTGACAACTTTTAGAAACTGTTTTGAAATAGATGAAGAAAAGAAAAAAGATATGTTGCAAAGCAGACGTTGTATGACTAAAGTACCCAGCTGTGTACTAACAAAATGAATCTCATGCCGATTAGTTAACAATTCTTTGGCAGTCAGAGACATATGTAAAGCAATAAACACAGCATGGGGAAATAAAAAAAAATTAAATGCATTTTCTAAGCTTAAAACATTGAAAATGTCTAGTCTACCATCTGTGTTACTGAAAGGTTGATTTTATTGTAAGTCATACCAAGGTCACTTTTAAAATTGGTTAACCCCTTAGAATTTTCATTCTCAAAGATTAGCACTAAACGTAGTCTTGGTACTTTGCTTTAGTGAAAAATGTTATTTCAGCAAAATTCTGCTTGGTGTAATATAAATCTAATTTTATATTAGCTCTTTTGTGAGTTATGAAATAGTTTTTGCTTAAGCCTTCTTTAAATTTCTTCAGATCAAATCTCTTAATTATTTAAAAAATTTCTATTGAAATACTTCTTTGACAGATGTAGATGAATGACCATCTAACTACGAAGTATAATATCATTGACACTATTATTATGTTCTTCTATTAGAAGGGATAGGGCTTTTTTATCTTAAGTTTTTCCCGTTTGATGAAATCTGTAGTTAAGCCTTTAGGGATGACCTACTTAGGCTAAAAGTTCACTCTTCAGTACTTAAAATAATCTTCCTTTCCACTTTCCCTGATGGCACCCAAAATTGAAAAATTTGTACCCAGAGATTGTTTCTATATGCTACATCAGCTCTTTGTAATTGGTTTCTTTTGGTTGGACAGTTTTCTCCCTCAGTATTTAGAAATGTTGCAAACTACGACATGTGATTTTCTTAGCAATATAATGAAATCACCTTAAAACTTGATAGAGGGAGGGAGGGACGATATGCCAGGGAGTGATTTCGGCCAAATTGTGTTGTTATATTGTGATTAATGTGCATGCACAAATATATAACAACAAATTCCATCAGTATGTATGTACAACTATAATGCACCAATAAAAAATGTGAGAAAAAACGGAAACAAAAACTTGATAGAAATCAGGGCCAATATAGTCTGCCTGAGAATGAAAGCTATAATTAGGCACTTACTAATGATTGATTAGGATTAAATTAGGCTGCAAAAAATTGATAGGCTTTTGTATTCATTATACCTGTATTAATAATTTGTAATATATTAAAAACATACTTTTATTTTGATTTAACAACTTGTATGGAGATAGAAGTTCTTATAATACTATGGATCAGGAAAGATTTTTTCATTAGATTGTTCAGATTTCTTTATATATAATTTATTTCTTAATACCTAGGATTCTGAGTTCCTTGTCATCCTGTATAATTTATTTATCATTCTGCTTGTGATATCTACAAAAATTTTGCCTCATTGGCTGGTATCATTTTTGCCTACATATTTTTGCTTCTGATTAAAGTTAAAAATATTTTATGCACAGAATATAGTAATGTCTGCTTTGTTGAGGACGAGGTGGAATTTTTGTTTTGGTTAAATATTCTGGCAGTGCCTATGGACCTTAGGTAGGAAATGCACAGAAAGAAGAGTTGCCTTTAGTGAAAGGAGTAAATTAGAAAAAGAAAAAGGAGCACTAGGGATGTAGCTCAGTGGTACAGCACTTGCCTAGCATGCGCAGGGCCCTCAATTTAATCCCCAGTACTGCAAAAAAGGAAAAGACTGAGATGTAAAGCAGGTGTCATTATTGGTATTTACTGTAGGATCTTCTGGATATTACACTAATTCACACAATATCTTTATGAACTAGGGTCTTACAGAGGTTTACAGAAAAGAAGCTTCTTATAATTGTTATATAATTATATTTACTATTCAAAATGGAGAAAATAAATGTTAATTGAATTTCTGTAGCAAAATATTTCAAGAAATATGTTTATTTGATTTGAAGCCTTAATTTAAAAATTATGATTAAAAACCAATTTTCACAATTCAAATTTGTCATATCATTAAAGAGGTAGCCCTACTCATGGAAGACATTGGAGTTTTTTTTACAAAATTTTGTAGTTTATTTTGAAGAATGAGTTTTAAAGTTTGTTGAAAGTCTTTATTATACTGTTATCACTATTGATCCTTATTGTCATGGTCTTTTGTCAGAAGGAGCAGGGCTTAGCATTAAAGCCTTTAAATTTTTAACCCAGTAATTTCAAATTTGCCTTTGAAAGGATGGGGATTGTATTAACAGTTTTCCATTACTATAGTGAAAGTCTTAAGCTCTAGGTAATTTGCTTCCTCTATGGGCAGTAATCAGTACTGTTGATTCTACCTCCTAAGTAAGACTTGAGATCTATACTCATTTATTCTTCCCCTGACATTATCTTAGTTTAGATTCTTTATCATTCTTGTTTTGACTATTGTGTTTACCTCCCAGCTTGTTTCCCTATGCCTAGTTTCTGACATAGTAGATGGTTCATTGTTTAATGGTTTCCTCATTATGTCAAAATATAAGATTTTCAATATTTATAGTCTGTCCCCAGTTTATATTACCTACTAACCTCACATTGTATTATATTATAAATTCTTTGAGTATGGGAGCTAACATCTTTTTAATTTCTCAGTGTATTATGGATACAGTAGCTGCTCAAAGAGTGGTTATTGACCTAATGAGGTAGACCTAGGCAGGTGGCAGGTTCTTGTCTTAGCAATTCAGACTGGTTTGCTAGAATTAAAATGAATTACTCTGTGTTGAGTAGTAAGATTATTTTAATAGGTTAATAATTAAAACATTATTTTTGAAAGAAATCGACATCAGGATGCAATGCACACCGTTGGAGAAGTTCTGTTTTATTGAACAATCACCAGGGTTATATAGGATGTGCTAGGGGATTTCTGTTAGGGGCGGGTTGTTGGTAAGTGGTGGGGCGGCAAGCTATTGGTTCCCTGCGTTAAATGCCACCATGTAGCTCAGTCATTGGTCTAAAGTTAGCGCCATTAGCAGGGTGGAGCAGGGGAACAACCCGGAAGAGAAGCTCTGCTGGCACCATCTTAAATAAAGACATGGCGGGGAAGAAGGAGATCCTTATAATTTTAGCATAGTAATAATTTATATAGCCATCTAGTTCTATTCTCATGAATTAATAGAAAAATTTAAGATATTATATGTAATTGTTCTGAGTGGCTGTAGAACTATTTTTTCTCCCTAGAAGAGAATTAATGGAATGGAGACATAGCAAGTGCATACACTAGGTTTTGGAGATTTATTGTGAGACAGAGTAAAATTAGCAGATTTTAAGTGTACACTTGAGGTGAATTATTGGCACAGTTAACCAACAATAACTAAACAAATATAACCCAGAAAACTGTGAGGAAAGGGTACTCTGATTTCCAGGTTAACCACATTATTAGATTCTGATGTCTAGTTTAAAAACACAAGAATTACAAGGTATGCAAAGAAATAGGAAAGTATGGTTCTTTAAAAGGAAGAAAATAAACAAACAGTCTCTGAAAAAGACGATAACAAATCTAAAATAGTTGAAGTGAACAGAGTTTAAGGGATCTGAAAGTAGACCAAAGTATATATTGTGAAGAGTCCTTATAAGAAGATAGAGGGGAAGAGAGATAATCTGAAGGAATAATTACTAAAAACTATGATAAAAGATATGAATAGGCTGGGGATATAGCCCATTTGGTAGAGTGCTTGCCTTGCAAGCAAAAAGCTCTGGGTTCAATCACTGGCACTACAAAAAAAAAAAAAAAAAAAAACCCAAAAGAATATCAACATCCAAAAACTTCAACAATTTCCAAGTAGTATAAATTCTACGAGATCCAGACCAAGACACATTATAATCATACTTTGAAAGACCAAAGTGTTTTGAAAGCAGCAAGTGAGAATCAACTTGTCACATGCCTGGAGATCCTTAATAAGATTTTCAGCAGATTTCTCATCTGAAGGTTGTGGGTTGACATATTCAAAGTACTAAAAGAAAAGAAAACAAAACAAAACAACAAGAATCCTGCATCCAACAGAAATGCCCTTCATAACTGAAGGAGAAATTAAGATGTTCTCAGATAAACAAAAATAGAAGGAGTTCATTTTCCCTAGACCTGCCCTGTAAGAAATGCTCCAGGGAGTTCACAAGGTGACATGAGAGAACACCAGATAGTAACTCACAGCCATTTGAAGAAATGAAGGTCTCAAAAGTAAATATATGAGGGGAGGCTGCACAGGAAAAATGGTAGAGGGGAAGGCAGGAGAGGAGAAGCCTGAAAGCCCCAGCGAGCTGGAGCCACCCAGGAACTGAAGAAGCAGCAGAAAAACCTGTGAAAACTGAAAGCATGTGGCACACAAATGACAGGCGGGGAGCAGATCTCAGATCAGCAAGCTCTTTATTCAGCGGTGGGGTCAATTGGTCAACCACCTGATGTGGTTCATTTTAAGGGGTAAAATGGCTGCTGGCCACTATGAGGTTCAGGGATTTATAGGCAGCCTTAGCAGAGCCAGGCCATGGAAGGGGTTAGTTACTTTTGGCAGGCAGGGGGCAGGGCCAGGTCAAGGCAGGAGTATTGGTGGTGGGATCACTTATAGTGGGGAGGGGAGGACAGGTAGGTAACCATATCCTTCATTCCAGACTCTGAAATATAATAATATAATAATATATTAATGTGAATATAATAATGAATTGGAGGCATCATATCAGGACTGGCTGTTTTCTGCTGTAAAGGGGAGAAGTAGTGGGACCCTCTTTCAGAATTCTAGGAGAGGACATGGATTCCAGCAATTGGAGCTGAGGAGGGGTGTGTATATGGAAGGAGCTGGAGGGTAAGTGCAGGCAACCTTCCCATGTTGTGGTGTCAGGAACTCAGATTGTGAATGCAGGAGAATGGCTTTGAGATGTTCCTGGGAGCAGGTTTAGGCTAACTGGGTCACCTTACTAAGAAACTGCTTCTGTATAAAATTAAGAATACAGGGAAGAGGGGCTGGGGTTGTGACTCAGTGTTAGAGTGTTTGTCTAGCACACACGAGGCACTGGGTTTGATTCTCAGCACCACATAAAAATAAAATAAAGATATTGTGTCCATCTATAACTAAAAACATCAAAAAAAAGAATACAGGGAAGAAAAGCTATTATGAGAAGGATTAATATTAAGGGGGAAAAACCAAGAGGACCACTGGGAATCAGGCAGTTCTTGCCTTTGTTGTTTCAGATCTGGTGTGACTGTTAAAGATAGGTAGGAAACATATGGAGAAAGAAAGAAATATAGGTGAGGATCAGGTCAATGAATGTCCCATGAATCTAGAGATCCCAAATGAGGTGTAATGTTTTGAGGAGAAAGGTGAAGGGGGAGTAAATATAAATTTAACATCTCTGAGTGTTGTTAAGAAAAGTTGGAAGGACATCTGAGAAAATGACGTTAGGAATTTTGAGCAAGAGGATCAGCAGCTTCAGTTATATGTGAAAAGGGGGAGTCATTAAGAAATCAAGGGTGTCAGGACAAGAGTGAGAACTCACAGGGACAGAGGGGTTTTTGTTGGGAGAAGAGTGGCAGGGTTTAATGAAGAGTATTGCTGGAAGGTAGTTAGGGGATCCAGGAGTTGTGCATGCAGTAATTGGACTCTGGTTAGGCGAAGGGAGAGAAATGAACGATGGCTGAGAAGGTCTGGGAGAGTGTGTGGTAAGAATGGTAATGGGCTGATATAATGCAAATTTTCTGGTTTCAGGGATAAGGAGGGCTGCTGTTGCTAAAACCTTGAGGCATTGGGGCCAGCCTTGATAAACTAAGTCTAATTGTTTGGATAGGAATATAATGGGGTGGAGAGTATCCCAACTTCTGGTAAGGAACTCCTAAGGCTTGTCTGTATTCTGAGTAGAGTGACAGGAGAAAAAAAAAAAATTACTAGGGTTTGGTAAATAGTTGAGGATTTGAGAAGAGAATTCCACAGGGTAGAAATTAGTAGTGGGAAAGGAATGGGAAGATGGAAGAGGATCTGAAAGATTCCCCTTGAGGCTTAATAAAGAGATTTGGCCATGAGGGAGAATTTTGGTATCCAGATGCAAAAATAATTAAAAAGACCTAAGAGGGACAGCATGTGCCTTTTGGTTGTCAGTAGGGGAATGTCTTTCAAAGCCTACAGTCTCTCTGGGGGTATGTTGCGGTAGGTCTAGGTTAATAGGTTAATAGGATGCCTAAAAATTATACCTGAAGGGAGCAGAGCTGGGCCTTAGATTGAGAAACCCAGTACCCAGAGGCCAGGGAGTTAAACAGGATAATAGTGTGACGTGTGGAATATTCTAGTGAAGAGCTACAGAGCATGAAGTCATCTACATACTGTATAAGGTGGTTAGGGAATAAATTTAGGATGGCCAGATCATGTTGGAGAGCCTGGCCAAAGTAGTGGGGGCTATCTCAGAAGCCCTGTGGGAGACCAGGCTGCTGCAAGTAGTTAGAATCTGGGTCTGTACAGGTAAAGACAAAAAGTAGTGAGAGGCAGAATGGAGGGGAATAATAAAGAAGGCATTTTTCAAGTCCAATACTGATAATTGTGTGGTAGAGGCTGGGATATGAGATAAAAGGGTGTGGGGTTTGGGCACTATATATGGGGGTCCCTGAGACTCCCATAATTGGGGTATTCCATTGAAAATTCATCCATGCCATTGAGTTAAAAGTGAAGGAGTTGTCCCACTGTTGACCACAAAGTGAAACTGTGTGGCTATTTACCATCCCTGTAACCTGGAGCTCCTTGGATGTGCTACCTGAGATGGCAGGGGCAAGGGAGTCTGGCCCCCCTCATTCCAGCAACTCAGTGAATGGGACTTGGTAATTGGGCTCCTGGACTGGGGGTAGGGGTGTCCTTCCCTGGGGATAATCCACCTTCCAGTGTCTCCATTGTCCACAATTGGGACAGGACTTGGAGGGGGCCTCAGGTTAGGGCAGGCTTCTGCCCAGTGTCCATTTTACCCACATGGGAAGCAGGGCCCAGGAGGCATATTAGAGGGCCCTGTGGGGCCTTGAGCTGTGGGGATATTAGAAGGTTGTGTGGGGCTTGAGTTGTAGGGGCTTTCCTTGGGCTCTGGATGGCAGAGGCAAGGAGCTGAAATTTCGTTTTAAGATGTTTGTCTCCTTTTTGGTCTCATCTGTTAAAAACTTTCAAAGCAGTGTCTAAAAGCTGTTGTTGAGGTGTCTTGGGGCCCTTTTTTAGCTGTCTGAGTTTTTTACAAATGTCAGGTGCACACCCACTGATAAAATTAAAATGGAGAAAGAGAATACCACCAGAAGTATTCAGAACCAGATTTATATGTTTGACAATGGCATCTATAAGTAGGGCCCAAAAGAGGACTGGGTTTTCATTAGGTCCCTGGATATTTCCTTTACCTTGTCCCAGTTAACCTGGGTATGAGAATTTTTTTGCCATGCCTTCAAAGAGATAAGTAATCATGTGCTGGGGTTTAATGACTCCAGCATCTTAAGGCTGGTAAGTCCTGTTAGGTTCAGTATGGGGATGGCAGCCTCTGCTGCAGGGTGAATATGGGGGTTTTGGCCATGTAGGAGATCTACATGGTCCCTGGTCTCCCAGACGTGCACATGTTCTTCATTGGTCAGGGTGGAGGCAAATATATATGTCTGCCGAAATGAGGTGATATGCCTGCATCAGACAGGTAAATTCCTTCCTATATTTGGCAGGATTTTCAGAAAATGAGCCTAGTGTCTCCTCTGTTTGAGACATGTCTAACATGGAGAAGGGAATATAAACTAGGACAGTCCCTTCAGCTCCTGCCATTTCCTGGAAAGAGAACACATATTTTACTGGGAGTGTTTTTGACCATGTATAGGGAGGGGATGGTAAAGGGGAAGGTGAATGTGGGGTTTGTGAAGGAAGATCTGGTGGGGGAGTGATGGGGCTTTGGGGAGGAGAATCTAATGGGGGAGCAGTGGGATTTTGGGGAGGAGGATCTCATGGGGGAGTGGTGGGGCTTGGGGGATGGGAACCTGAAGGTAAGGGGAGGCCTCAGGGGAGGCCATGGGACCCCAGGATCCATACAGAAGGTGTTCATCAGCTATCTCTGGGGCTGTGAATGAAGAAGAAAGTTGTGAGTCCATAATTAGTAATTATAAAATGGAACAAGGTTGACATAGGGAGGGCTTTGAACAGAGGAAAAAGAAGGCCTGTAGGTTGAGAAGTTCAGACCACTTGCCATTCTGTATTAAATATTTTGCCAAAGCCTGGAGAATTTCTTCATCAAGAGTTCTGTACTTGGGCCATGGGTGCTGGTTATCTAATTTGTATTGTGGCCAAATTTGAGTACTGAGTCTAATGAGACCTTTAATTCTGAGGTCAGTTTGGGAGTAGAATGTCTTAAAATCAATAAAGAGACAGCCCAAGGGAGTGTCTCTGGGAACTGACTAGATAACTCCCACATTTGGAGAGGCTTGATAGAAGTGGCAATTTGAGGGCAGAACATCCTCTGGTCTCGTAGGCCAAAGGTGTGCCAGTCACTGGACTAGAATTTTCCCACCGGGGACTGGGGAAAAATGTCTTTATGCCAATATCAGTGGTGGGGAGACCCCAGGGTACTGGCTAGCTAAAGGGTGGGTACTTCTCTGCTGGGGACTGGATGAATGGAGTCTTACCTCTCTGGAGAGATAAGGCCTGTGTTTCATGCAGGAACAAAATGGCAAAGAGGTCTCTGAATTGGGGGTCTGCAGGATGTTGTGGAGGGGAGGGACTGGTGAGAGGATGGTAAGAGTGAGGGGAGGGAAGTGCTGGGGAGTCAGTCTAGAGATTCAACCATAGCTGTGTGAGCAGTGGCTGGGGGTGCCCCCTACTTCAGAGGGCCACAGGGGTGCTGAATTCTCAAAGGTCACTCCCTAGGTCTCATCAAATGTTAGGCTGAACTGTGGGTAACTTTAAAAATTAATCAGATGTCTCTAACATAATACATTTATGATTAATTCCATATCAGACAAGTGCATTAAATAGCATTTACCTCTTCCTTGTTGAAGAAAAATTCTAGAAAAAATGGATATATATATATATGCAGATATATATATATTCGTTTTATATATGTAGATATATATTATATATATATATACATATATATATATATATATTCATTTTACTAGTTGGTTGACCACCTAGACAAACCTGTGAGTTAAAGACATCCTTCATTCTCATTTGTTTACCCAATGTAAACTGAACTTTTCAAACCATGTGAATCCCAAACACTTGGATCCATTTTTTAAATTTAAATTGTGAGCTCATTTAATTTTGATACACACAAGTGGACAGGACAATACACTCGTGTACACACACAAAACAAAGAAATAAAGGCCTTATAGATTGAAAATCTAAAACCTATTAGATTGAGAGCTAACCTTTGCAAATTGGCTTCTGAACAAAGCAGAGTGTAAAAAACTTTTATAGCTGGATAAAATAGATCTGATCAGAAAAACATGTTAACCTAGGCATGCCAGATTAAAATCATGAGCTAAAATATATATGTATATATAATTTTTTTTAAAGTCAGAAAAAAAATGACATGGATGTTAATTATTTTCGTAAAGCATCATGAGAGCAAGAGAGGGAGGGAGGGAGGGAGGGAGGGAGGGAGAGAGAGAGAGAGAGAGAGAGAGAGAGAGAACGTGAGCCTTGAAATAATTTTTCTCCCTCTATCACAGCCAGGGAGAAGTTAAATTGAACTTTTCAGTGGAGGGGTCTGTGTCAAAAACCTGGTTTGGAAAAAACAGGTTGTAAGTCATCTGATGGGGTGGGTGCTTCTGAGAGAAACAAAAAGATACGAGTACTGGGATGAGATGAATACAAAATAAATTGCCAGAGTTCCCCACAGAAAAGAACCTGAAGCAAGTTAGGGCAGACATTCCCAACACATGGGTGAAGGGGGAATCCAATCCACCTCTTTTGATGCAAGATGTTGGATGATGTTGATGGGTGGCTGTTTTGGCATGCATCCCTGGGCTGCAGCCAGCATGTTTGCTACTTGTGCTGGGGTGGTGGAAAAGCGCCATGCGGCTGTGGCAGCAGCCAGGGACTTTTAGGGAGTGGAGGGGAGGAGATGGAGGCCAGAGGGAGCGAGTGCTCTGATCAGCAGCTGCAGGCTGTGCACCCAGTTCCCAAGAGGATCAATGATTTGGCCTGGGAGCAACACTCCCTTTTGGGTGGCTTGGGCCAGTGGTGAGCCCAGTGCTCCTGGACCAGTGAGCAGGCCATGGGGCGGCAGTCTCCCATGGCAGGTGAAGGCAGAGGAGTGGGACCCATGGTGGTGCTCACATGGCCCCTGCAGGGGCAGTCTCCCGTGGCAGGGTGAGAAGGCAGAGGAGCCAGGACCTGCCTTGGCTCTGGAGTGGTGTCTGAGGGGGAGAGGGCAGTGCCAGGCCAGGCTGCGCCTCTGTAGGGTGGCAATGGACTCAGTGCTCTGGCGGAGGCCACAGCAACTGGAGGCTTTTGGGGAGGAGGAGAGAGGGGAAGTGGGATCTTTGGCAGTCTCCCAAACACAGACCTTATTGTGGGCCAGTGGGCGGCAGTCAGAAGGTGGCCTCTGGTCTGGAGGCCTCACAAAAAGAGAAAAATTGGAGGTTTGTTGGAATGGGGAGGGGTAAAGAGAACCCCTAAAACATCCTGTCTCCTGGTCAGGGAACCAAATGAAAGCACATGGTGCACAAAAGACAGAGGAGGGGAGCAGACCTCGGATCAGCAAGATCTTCTTTATTCAGTGGGCCAGGTGGCAAGATAGTGAACTAGAGAAAATGCCTCCAGAAGCAACTATGAGGATGAAGAATATTGGAAGGGATACACCAACATCAGCTGGACCAAACTTTCAATAAAGGCAAGCATGGGTTTTCTGGTAACCAGAAGCTGTGGGAATGAAATACAAAATCTCATCTTTGAAATGTCGGTGACCAAGACAGTTAAATGATGTGTTTTGATATTGGGGCATGGGGTGGATGAAAAGTTTGACAGTTTCCTTTTTTAAAGAATGGTATAAGACTATCTTTGGAACTGCTCTTTTTTTTTTTTTTTTTTAAGATTGAGTGGTACACTAATACATGAGAGTTTGAAATTAGAGGTAATTTATGTTTTACATACAGATTTCAAGACAATCGCTGATTTTGTAGTTTCATGTGGTGAATTTTCAAAGGTTACAGATAGTAAATCAAAAATGGTACCTTTTTAAAGAATTGCATATTTTTTAGCCGTAACTCTTCATACTAAGAGGGAAACAAAAAGTTACTACCTTTTTAAAACTGCAAGCAGTTACTTTCATAACATCCTCGTTACCTAAACTGTCTGGCTCCCCAGAACAGCCTTCTAGAGAGAGGGAGTATTGTATGGCAAGGAAAATGTTACTGGCTACTGACTGGAAATAAATTTAGATAAAATACAGCTTTTTTTTTTTTCCTTATGGTCATTTGTTTTGTGTCAAGTCATCATATCTAGATATTGGCATTGCTATCAGTGGATACAGATACTTAGTTCTTCAAAGTTTTTTAAAAAATTTTTATGTGAGGTATCAAGTATTTGAAATAGCCCACTCACCTTAAGGTCTTGTCCACCTTCATTAGTCTTCAAAGAACAACCATTTGCTACCCAAGTAAATCCGTTTTCTGAATGTGCTTCTCTTGGTTTTGATTTAAAGCTAGTTCCTGTATGTCAACCAGAACTTAAGGCAAATCACAGGGAAGCTGTTTTTTTAAAAATACAAACCACCATCAAAAATTTAAATGTACATACTACTTAAGCATTTGGCTTTTTAAAATTTTTTTAAATGCATAAACACCAAAAAAAAAAAAATTCAACATTGTAGGAAGACAGAAAACCAAAAGATGCATTTTCTGTAACTGTGAGCATTTAAGTTACTAACTTGTTAAATCCAATTTAAATTGAACTCACTGAAGGATTTCTTATGAATACAATTACATGGTTTAAGTATATACATACTGACCAGAGTCTTCTCCAAAGGACATTTTTAGGTACTAAAAATAGAAGGAAAGAAAAGTGCATCTTCAAACACATTTTATGAAATCTCCCATCACATATACTGTTAAATTTATGTATTGTAGGGTGTTTGTTTTGTAGTGTTATATCGTATATGGATATTATTTTTTATTGTGATAAGTAAACACATCTTTAAGAGCATAGTCACAAACAACAGAAACATGGTTAACGATTTCCTTGGAAACTCCTACAATCTTAAATTTCTAGGCAGCTTCAGACTATTTTATTGGTGGTAATTACTCACTGAGCTCTTTTAACTGGTAGTAACTCTAGAGAAGTAGCCTCTGTGTATTCCGAACACTTGTTCACTTGCATTTAAGTTTAGAAAAAGCCCCAAGTAAAACAATGGAAATGTATATAGAGCTATTAGTTCTCACGATTTAATTATATCAAGATATATGAATTTAACTTTTATGTAGACAAACTATCCATTTTGTCCATTTTATGGTTTGTTAAAACAACATCTCTCTCCTACATACACTTTTCTTGACCCAAGTAAAATTTTAACCTAAGGTCAAGATGAGTAGAGAGAAACAACTGAGATGAATATTTTTACTATAATATCAATAAATTTTGTCAAACTCCCCCAAAAAAGTAAATAAATGGGCAATTATAAAAGTATTAGTATAGCAATATTTTATAATTCTATTTTTTATTTTCTAATGATTTGGGTCTGATTACTTAAAAATTAATTTAATTTTTAAATTAAATTTAGAATTAAGTTAATCTAAAAGTTAGTACTATTCTCACTTTTTTTCTAAAATATTTGAGAGCCTAATACATTTAAAATAATTATTTGTTTTTTGGCATACAGTATATAAAGATGTAATTTTGTGACATTAATAACTAAAAGGTTCAGGGATGGAGCTGTTAAAGGAAGTAGAGTTTTTGTACGTTGTTAAAGTTCAGCTGGTAATAATTCAAATTAGAATATTTTTACTTTAGTACATTAAATGCAATCTACTTGGTAATCACAAAGAATGTAGCTAAAGAATATACATAAAAGGAAGTAAGAAAGGAGTTTTAATAATTCACTACAAAAAATCAACTGAACATAAAAGAAGACAGTAATGCAAGAAATAAGGTACACGAAAAAAGCCATAAAACATGGAAAACAAATAACAAAATTACAAAATGACAGAACTGAGTTCCTTTGTATCAGTAATAATTTTAAGATAAATGAATTAAATTTTTCACTAAAAAGACACAGATTGGCAGAATGGATTAAAAAAGAGCCATGACCTAATTATACGCTCTTTTTAATAGATGTACTTAGATCCAGTGACAAACAGATTGACAGTGAGAGGATGGAAAAAGATATTCCGTGCAAATAGTAACCAAGGGAGAACAAGTGTGACTATACTAATACCAGACAAAATAAACTTTAAATAAAAGTTTATGAGACAAAGAATATTATTTATTAATAAATGGTTATTAATAATTATGGATGTTATTAATAAATGATTTGATAAGATAATTATTAAATTTCAATCTTTGCTATAATATGGCTAAATGTTAAGGCTATTATACTAAGTGAATTAAGTCAGTCTAAAAAAAAACCGTGCTATATGATTCCACTTATATGATGTACTTAGAGTAGTCAGTATCATAGAGACAGAAGGTAGAATGGTGGTTGTCAGGGGAGGGGAATGGGGAGAAAATGTTTAATGGGTACAGAGTTTCATTTTAGGGGGGTAAAATGTTCTGGAGATGGATGGTGTTGAGAGTTACACAACAGTGTGAATGTACTTAATGCCACTAAATTATATATTTAAAATGCTTAAACTGGTAAACTTTATATTATGTATATTTTATCATAGTAAAGTAATTGGAAAAAATTTTTAAATTGTACACCTGTCACCAATGTTGTGTCAGTTTTCTGTTATTATAACAAACACCTGAAATAACTTATGAAGAGAAAAGTTTATTTTGGCTTAACAGTTTTAGGAGTATCATTCCATCGTTAGTTAGCTCTGTTGCTTTTGGGCCTATGATTAAGCAGTACATGGTGATGGGGAGCGTGTGGCAGAACAAAACTATGTACTTCATAATTGAGGATTGAAAAAGGTAAAGGAAGAGAGTCCAGGATCCCACAATCCCCTTCAAGGGTGTGTGTGCCCCTTGTGACCTAAGGACCTCCTACTAGGACCTTCCAAAGGTTCTCCCACCTTCCAGTAGCACCATGGGCTAAGGTCCAAGTTTCCAACACATGGTCCTTTGGAAGACATTTAAAATTCAAACTGTAGCAAATTTGTAATTCCACAACATTTTTTTATCACCCCCAAAAGAAATCCATACTGATTAGCATTTACTTCCTGTGCTCCTTTCTGCTCACCACTTGCAATGTCTAATGTATATTCTGTGTTTGTTAATTTGCCTGTACTGAATATTTCATGTGAAAGGAATTCTGTAATATGTGGCTGCTACTGTTTGAATGTACCCATCAAGGATTCATGGGTTGGAAACTTGGTCCCCATTGTAGTGATGTTGAAATGTGGTGAAGCCTAGTGGGAGTTAGGTAGGTCATTAAAGGCACTGCTTTTGGAAGGGATTAAAGTAGTTCATGTTGGACCCTGAATTATAAAAAAGAGAGCTTAATCCTTGAATTGCTCTCTCGCTTTCTATCTCTCCATGTGATCCGTCCCTCTTGCATGTGTTTCTGACATGAGGCCATTCACCATGTGATGCAACCAAGGGAGTTCTTACCAGAGTTCGTACCATGCCATTTGGACTGTTATCTTCCAAAACTGAACTGAGAAAAACCTCTTTTCTTTTTAGGTTATCCAACTTTAGATATTTATTATAGCATTGGAAAATGGATTAATACAGTGGGCATTGTGTCTGTCTTCTTTCACTTAGTATCATGTTTTCAAGGTTCATCCATGTTCTATACTACTCTATATAGGTGCATCCATGTTGTATACTATTCCCTTTTTCATTCTTTCTTCTGTTGATGGACATTTGGGTTGTTTTCATTTTGGGGTTGTAATGTTCAGTGTTGCTGTGAACAGTAGTGTAAAAATTTTTATGTGAGGATGTTTTTGGCGTTCTTGGGTTATATAGCCAGTGGCAGAATTGCTGGGTAATATGGTAACAAAACATATATATATATATATATATATATATATATATATATATATATATATATATATATATATATATATATATATATATTTTTTTTTATAGCGGTGCTGGGGATTGAATCCAGGGCCTTGTGCTTGCGAGGCAGGCACTCTACCAACTAAGCTATATCCCCAGCCCTGGTAACAATATTTAATGATTTGAGGAATTTCCAGGCTCTTTTCCAAAGTGATTGCAACTTTTTATATTCCCACAAGTGGTATATGAGGGGTCCCAACATTCTCTACATTGTTTCTCTTTATCATAGCCACTTGAATGGATAAGAAATAGTCTCTAAGAGATGTGAGTTTCTTTATAAGTTAATGTTAAACTAGACAAAGATAATATTTTCCAGTTTGCAAAAAAGTAAGGTTTATTTTTTCTATAAATGCTATTTAATAATTGAAATCTATTATTAATTACTTACACTAGCTTCATATGTACAAAATTATACATTTAGCACTTTTTGTAAAAATTACACATGTAAATGTTTTACAAATGTTTCTAATATTCCATCACCTAAATAAATTAGAAAAATATGGCTTTTATATATTTAAGGCATAGGTACTTATGCTCAGAGAAGATGCTTTTTCTTTTATTGTTCATGTTCATTATAAAATAAGAAGTCAATATTTACATTGATTCTAATAGGATTAGAAGTATAATTTATTTTGGGGGGATGAAGACTTTTTTAATGAATAGAGTTTTTATTGGTTCCTTTTAGTTGTACATAACAATATAATTCATTTTGATATAATTATACAAGCATGGAGTATATCTTATTTTAATTAGGACATCAGTCTTGTGGATGTGCATGATGATAAGATTCACTGTGGTAAATTCATATATGTACATAGGAAAGATATGTCAGATTCATTCCACTGTCTTTCTTTTTTGTATCACCCCACTGTCCTTTATTCCCCTTTGTCTAATCCAATGAACTTCTATTTCCCTCCCGACCGCCTTATTGTGGGTTAGCCTCCACCTATAAGAAAACATTCAGCCTTTGGTTTTGGGGGGGATTGGCTTATTTCACTTAACATGATAGTCTCCAGATACATCCATGTAAAGTCATCCTTTTTTATGGCTGAGTAATACTCCATTGTGTATATGTAACACATTTTCTTTATCCATTCATTTGTTGAAGGGCACCTAGGTTGGCTCCATAGCTTAGCTATTGTGAATTGTGAATTGTGCTGCTATATACATTGATATGGCTGCGTCACTGTAGTATACTGATTTTAAATCTTTTGGCTATATTCCAAAGAGTGGGATAATTGGGTCAAATGGTAGTTCCATTCCTAATTTTCTAAGGAATCTCCATACTGTTTTCCAGAGTGGATGTATCAATCTGCAGTCCCAGCAGCAATGTATGAGTGTACCTTTTTCCTATATCCTTGCCAACATTTATTATTACTTGGATTCTTGAGAATTGCTATTCTGACTGAAGTGAGATGAAATTTTAGTGTAATTTTAATTTGCATTTCTTTGAGTTGCTAGAGATGTTGAACATTTTTTCATGTATTTGTTGATCATATTTCTTCTTTTGAGAAGTATCTGTTTAGTTCTTTTGCCCATTTATTGGATTATTTGTTTTTGTTTTTGTTTTTTGTTCTGTTTTGTTTTGTTTGGTGTTTTTTGAGTTCATTGTATATTCTACAAATTAACACCCTATCTGAGGTGCGGGTGGCAAAAATTTTCTCTTCATGCTTTTGATTGTTTCCTTTGCTGTGAAGAAGCATTTTAGTTTGATGCCATCCCATTTATTGACAATTGATTTAAAGAAGTATAATTTAAATAACATTCTAAGCCTTCCCCTTTTAAAAATGTACAAATGTTGCATCTTTGTAGGCTTGCACACATAAATGGATAGTAACTAAAAATAGAAGGTATAGTATAGTAGCTATTAAAGCTATAGTAGGAATATGTCTTACTCTAATTTTGTAACTAGACTACTATGTTATAAATAGATTATTGAAAGGAATAGGCAATGCTTTTAATAATTTTTTTCAAAAATTTTAAACCAAACCAAGAAGATTGTTTTAGCGTATGTGGAGATGGCTTTTAGAGTTTCTTAGATGATTTTCTAACCTAAAAGTCATGCCTAAGTTTTTGTTGATTTTCTGTGTGAGCAAATGCAGCAAATATGATTTGATTTTCTCAAGTATTTCTTGAGGATTGCATTAGATAAGGAGTAAGTTTTAATACTAGAGTCATCCTTCCCTTTTGGGAAGGGTAGTAGGATTACATAGTAAAATACCTTTCTTTACCCAAGCTAGTGCTTGGGAATTGAAGTAATTGGTATATCTCCAACCTACTCTTCTCCTTTAACATTATTATCACCAGTGTTTGTGAGTCTAGAAGAGAAGAATTATCAGATATTCTTTTACATATTGATTAGAAAGGTTGTTTTAATTGATAAATGATCTGCATTTGGGAGTATATATTCTTTCTTTGTCTGATAGCCATAATGTCCTGCGAGTTAACATGTCTTTGGTTGCTGTGATATAACTACTCAGAATGATAGTGATTTGTATAGGTAACCCCAATTTCTTATTTATATTGTTATCTGAATACATTTTTTAAAATGTTACATTAGTTGTTTAAATAAAAAGAACATTGTGTAATATCAGGTGGTGATAATGTGATATAGTGGATGGTCAAGGATTAGTGATGCCATGGATGCTAGTCCAAGCCAAACAGATCAGAAGGTGCTGATCATAACTTGGTGACATTGGGGTGGTACAGAAGAAGATGATGCAGAAGATGATGCATGAGTTGTGAATTCCCTCAGTCTTATTTTGAGGCAGGAAATAAATCCTGTTTAAGTGCTATTTATTTTTGGGGTATGTTTGTGTTGTGTTCAATCTTTTTATAATATTAAGAAAACAAATTAATTCAACTAGAAGATTTTGGGCATTGGATCTATACTTATTCATCATTGTAACATTTTGAGATTAAAATTTATAAACCATTGGAAAGGAAGAACAGATCAGATCCTGGAATTTCTGGGTAAGTTATCTGCAAATAAAAGTTTTTTCAATAGATTTAGTTCAATATCAATATTCATTTTGCTGTTTTTTTAAAAACTTCTTAAGTGTAACTGATCTATCTTTTGTATTAGAAGAGACTATCCTGACTTAGTTTTATTGTCAGGATTATGTTAGTCTATAGAATGAACTGATTACATAGTGTTTTAGACTTTAACCTTTTAAAAAGATCCCATTCTAAGTGACTTCAAGGGAATATTTACTTGGTCTCAAGTTTTGATTTCTTCAGCTATCTTCATCTTCTTGGATTAGTTTTGATGATTTATATTTTCTGAGAAAATAGTATAATAGGTTTTAAAGTCTTTAAATTAAAGCTATACACAGTATTATATGTTTAGAAACATCTCTCATATGTATTATATCACTCTTCTCATTTATGATACTCTTTAAGACTCTCTTTTTCGTATCAAGTGTTCCTAAAAATGATAACGAAGATCATTACTGAAACAATATTACATTTGAGATTTTTGTTTCTCATCAATTAAAGATGGAGAAAATAATCCCAACTATTAATAATTTCCTCTGTGTGGTGTATAGGGGTGATTTTTATTCTCTAGTATTTTCTTCTCTTTTTGTATGAGTTTTCTGCAGAGAAAGTAAGCATGTAGTAGAAATCAGCCTGGTATTAATTGCCATGGCAGTGTGCCTGTATACACTAATTTTCTCTCTCTGTCCTCTCACCTTCCATTGGCAATACCCCAAGTGGTTAAGTAAACAAGGATGGATGGATGATAAATGTTTCCATAACTCTAGGGATTCTGAAATATTCCATTATAAGTGCTAGTTACACATTCTGACGTGACCACTTTTTGCTTTAAAGGAATGGTGTTTGCTTATTGAAGAGAGAGAGATCAATGTCTTTCTTACCTGTGCAGTTGGAATGTAAACTGTTGATTCCTCTTCTTTTTCCTACAAAGATAGGATCTTGTGTACTTCTCCATTCTTCCCTTTTGTAGAAGGGAAGGTATAAGGATGACAGGAAGGTGAATGGAGCAGATTAGTACTAAGGACAGTGTATCTATCCCGGAGACCTGGTATAATTTTTAGGAAGTCAAGGTATGTAACTATAAGGAATTCTATTTTGGAATTAAATTCACGTGAAGTCTTTTGGCATTAATTCATTTTTGAAGTTGTAAGACAAATGACGCTCTCCTTGCAAAATTTTAATATGAATCTGTTCCAAAGATTGATGACTCCTCTATAGGATCTCTTTGTAACTATTACATTAAGACATCAGACTTAGCCAAGTATTGATGTGTTAATTTTATTGAATCAATTTCCATATGTATACACACATGTGCACACGAAGGGAAGGGGGAACTCATTGTTCCCTGAAGTTTTTATTTTTTTCATTACCAGACTTCTTTTCATATGCTGTTAAGGAAGTACCAATGTTCTTTGTTCCCTCTATTTTTTAAGAACACACCAAAGCCTTTTGCAGTGACTTGTGACCCAAGAAAGTCTCTTGAATCAACTGTTTTAATAGTATTTTATAGTGAGAAAAGGAAGTTAAAACAGTAAGTTCTGTATATTTTTATCTCTGTTGATTTGAATAGAACCAAATAACATCCAGTGTGTGCCACAGACCCAAAAGTCTGAAGTTTAAATAAGATGAAGGAAAAACAAGGAAAGCAGGACAAAGGAAAACCTAAGTTTAGAAAGATTCAGTGAACTTTACTGAAGGAAATGAAAAGTTTTTCTCCATCACAAATCCCTACACAATATGTCAGGAAATCTGACTGATTATTTATTCATTATCAAGCAAGTAAATATGGAAACAATAGTTGACCAACAAATTGGTACATTCTACCTTGCATGCCAAAGTCAGGTTCTTAATAAGTAGGCAGTTGTATGTTAAACAATATATATATTTAGACTTACATAAGTATAAATTATAGGTTCTTATAGAAAGGCATATCATCCAGTTCTATCTTATGGATATCTATGAATGAAGCCAACAAAATTGACTGATTATTTGAAAATGTTAGGTAAGATAGAGAATTATAAAAATTAATAAATTATTATATACATTCCATAAACATTTGATTTTTTTTAAATAAGTTTTTTTTAAGTTGTTGATGAACCTTTATTTATTTATTTATATGTGGTGCTGAGAATCGAACTCAGTGCCTCACACATACTTGGCAAGTGCTCTACCACTGAGCCACAACCCCAGCCCAACATTTGATTTTTAATGTAAATCATATTTCACATTGACTGTAGACCATAGTCATCTTTCTTAACAACCTACTATTCTTGTTTACTACTTCCAGGTTTATTTTGCATAAAAGACCTTCGCAAAGCAAACTGAATATGGAATCGTACTTGATGTTTTTTTTTTTTTAAACCAGAGGCTGAACTCAGGGGCACTCGGCCACTGAGCCACATCCCCAGCCCTATTTTGTATTTTATTTAGAGACAGGGTCTCACTGAGTTGCTTAGGGCCTCACTAAGTTGCTGAGGCTGGCTTTGGACTCGTGATCCTCCTGCCTCAGCCTCCCGAGTGAGGCGAGATTACAGGTGTGCGCCACCACACCTGGCCCTACTTGATTTTTATATTTTTTATTTTAAGGTGGAATCTCACTAAGTTGCTCAGGCTGGTCCTGACTTGAAGTCCTCCTGTCTCAGCCTCCCAAGTAGCTGGGATTACAGGTATATACCACCATACTTGGCTGATTTTTAACAATTTCTTATTTCCAATTTTCAGCTGTTACCTTTCCAAAGCTTTTGGTATTTTCCCAAGATATTTATCTTATTTTCCATAGAAACACCCTTTTTAATATACATATTTCACAATATTTAATTAAATACTAAATTACATGAGGTTGAAAATGTGCTCTGAGGGTGAATTTGGGGTATGCAATATTGGAGAATAGGTACAGAAATAAATAAGATGTAGTAGAACCAGGGAAGGTACATGTGGTCTAGAAATGTTGCCATTGTTCTGGATTTTACCTCTTGTTCATGAAAAGGTAAATCCTGGGTCATAGTGGAAATAAAAACTAAGTAAAAATGACAGAAATGGGTTAGTTAGAAAAACAGTGGGATAAACATGAGAATGGATTTGTGAAAAATTCCAATAAAATACAAGAACCTATAGTAACTAAGAAAAGTGCAAAATGACTTAAAAACCTGGAGAGAAGTACTACAAATTGAGAGAGATCCTTAAAAGTTTGGGAGAGTGCTATGCAGTTTGGAGGCAATATATTTAGTAATTGTGATGAAATTAACATGTGCCAGCAAACATGAAAATTGACAAGAGAAGTAGAAAAATCTGACTGTGCTCTCCCTCTGTTTGAACTTCCCTTACATAGCTATCCATTGTAACTTTCAGCACATCTTCAGATCCTCTGTGCTCTGACCTCAGCCTTCCACTTGGTGCCTTTTCCACTTTAACTTTTACCCCCCAGCTGCTCTTGTCTTTCTGTTCCTCTAACACTGTTCTTTTTCACACCAGGCCCTTTGCACATGCTGTTTGTTTTGCCTTGAGTGTTGTAACCCTGTTTTGAATAGTTAATTTCTGTTTATCCTGAGATTTTAGCTCAAATTTCATGTCCACAGGGAAACTGACCCTTAGTCTTCACAGACTAGATGTGGGTCTGTATGTTCTCACAGCTCCATGTATTTTTTATTCCTGCTTAACATGGTTAACAATTACTTCTGGTTACCTTAACAATTCTGGTCTCTTTCTCTCTAACCAGGTAATACTTTGAGGGTAGTGTTGATGGTTGTTTTTTTCTCCCTTGGAACTCTGGTGCCTAAGCATACAGAGAGGTAATGAATAAATTCTTATCCAATAAATGAATATTGACACAGACAAATAGCATTTCCTATTTCTATGTTAATTATGAGAACTACAAATCCATTCTCTGTTTTTCAAAAGGGGTGGAGGGGTTTGAACACATTTCTTGCAAGCATTTTAGGAAGTAATTTTCAAAATTGAACTGTTACATAGTATACCTATATAAATATGGTAAGTTGTTCAGTTCATTTTTCCTAATATCAAGTTTAACAAAGCATCAAAAGGTAGTGTTATTGACCTAGTTGAGTCAAGACTATGGATGAAAAAAGCCAATGTAAAATGTTTGCATGAGATTGAACAGGCTATTAAAAGAACAATATGCCATAATCAGAACTTACCAGTTGACTGAAACAGTGTGGATGGATTTTATTTCAGAAATAAAATATCACATGGTCATCTTAATCAATATGAGAAAAAGTTCGATAAAACTAAAAATTTTTTTTTTTTTGAGGCGGGGTTCTCACTATTTTGCCCAGAGTGGCCTTTAGTGCAGTATCCTTCTGCCTCAGTCACCTACTAAGTAGCTGGGATTTCAGGTCCATGCCACTGCATCTGGCAAATATTCATTCTTTATTAAGTCTTTAATAGTAAAAACAAAGAAAGGCTTTAGTTAAACAACAAATTAAAACCGATAGCCAATATGCTATGTGATGAAAAGACATTTTTGTGAAGATAGAATGGAATTAAAAAGCTCATTGAAATGCTGTCATTGTTTGCTATGTTTTGGGAATTTCTGGATAATGTGGTATAACTTAACAAATTGGATCCAGGACTTTTAGAATAATGGAGATACAGTACTCATTATTTGTAGGCAGAATAGTTATACCTAGAAGCCAAAGGAAAAAAATGAAAAAAATTAGAGTTAATAAGGATAGGAATTAATATTAAAGAGGTTGGATAAAAGATAAAGTTGGTGATTTTCCTGTAGCTTAATAGAGAGCAAATATAATGAAAGATGTTCTGTTTGTGATATCATCAGTGAACCTTAATGAAGAAAATATGGCAAGTAAATGAAGAAAATTATAAAATCATACTGAAAAGTATAAAAGAAAATTTAAATGAATAAACCATATATGATCCTGAATGAAGTGGAAGATTAAATATGTAAATACTTAAAAATTGCTTAGTATATTCACTGCCAAAATACCAAAAATATTTCTTTTGAAATTTGACCAGAAAGTTTTATCTATTTAGAAAAGCAAATATAAGGTAAAAACTAAGATTTTCAATAAATGATAATTAGAAGGAAATAGTATTACCAAGTATGTTTTGTAAAGCAACAATTTGAATAGTATAATTTTGAAGAACAAACACATTTGAATAAACCCAGAAATAGATTCCATTGTATAAAAGAAGTTAATATGTGCTTCTAAAAAGAAACTTAGAGCCTGGTGCCTGGCCCACGTGGACCCAGTGCAGTGCTATGGCTCCCCATCTACCGAAGTGTGGTAGCCTTCATCCTGGGACACTTCTGCCACCATTCTGGATTACTCCAACACTGCCTCCACCATCTTTAGATGGGACAGTTTCCATCTTGGGATACCTGCTGGAGACTAGAAGCTAATTATCAAGGTTAACTGCTACCACTGCCACCAACTATAGGGATGTTGTCAGTTCCATCCACTGATTATAGCCAGGACCTGAAAGATCATCACCAAGGGCGCTGCAGGCTTGGTTACATCTGAGGTATCCCAGCTAGCTGTGCAAATAGCCACCATCTTGCTGTAGACGCAGAAGAGAGCCTTACCAAGGGGTCAGTAGGTGGGAAAGGGGTGTGAGGGCATCTTAATCCCGGCTTATCCAGGCAAGCAATGGGGCACCCAGTCAGATCCCAGAGATAAGTTGGCCAGCACTTGCTGGGACCTGACATCAGCCAGGTCTATGACTCCCTAACCAGTTCGGCGTGCACCAATCATGTCCTGCCAGTTTGGCAATCAACAGGGCCTTCCAGCTCCTCAATTCCCCAGTTTCCCAACCACCCCCTAGCCACCAACCAGGCCCAGTTCTGCAGCTATGTGACTTGCCCATAGCTCTCAACACCTGGTCCTGATTTGCCCAATACAGAACAGCTTCAGAGACAGGCACACAAGTCATGGTGCTCAGCCTTCAGGACCTCCAGGGAGAGAGGTTCCTGATTGGGAAGTTGGAAGAGCAGGGGCAGGAGAGAAACAATTTAGAGACTAAATTATAGATCAGGAATTGTTGGGTCCACAAGTGAGGGAAGGGGCTAAGACCAAATGAGAGTCTTGGGGTGCAGTCTTCCAGAGGGACTGGCAATTGCTATACCCTGCCTTCAGGAGTCCCACCTCCAAGTTTAATCCTCTCACCTTAGTAGTTTTTCATCATCTCAAGGGTGGAGTTTTCAGCAAACTCCAGACAACCTCACCTATCAGAAGAGAAGGGAAGCAGAGAAGATATTGAACTCCAACAGAAATAAGTGTTCAATTTTCCTTCAAGATTCTTTTTTCCCCTCCCCCTACTTTTCATACATCAGGCTACTGAGAACTGGGAGATTTGAATAGTATTTTACAGTTTTGTTGTAGTTTATTATTATTATTATTCTTGCTCTATTTTTCTCATTTCCTCAGAGTCTCTTTCTCTCTTTTCTCCTGCTACCAATCAACTTCTTTTGATTCCACTTTAACTCTTACTATGATCTAATACCTCTATATTCTCACTTCTTATCTCATTAACTTCAAATCCTATACCCCTCCCCCATTCTCTTTGTCCATGATTAGAAATTGTAGACCTTATTGCTAACCTATTGTTTATGTTGTAGATAATAATCAAACACATCATCTCTGTTTATTATGACAATACTATTAATGTCTTAATAGGGGCTACTTGATATAAGGCTATATATTGTTTGCATTGATTGTTGTTAATATTGATCGCCCTCTCAAAGGTGAGGTATTGGAAACCTGCAAGGACACTATATAGGGTGGAAACTGTAATACCTCAGATTCACACTGCTAGAGGGAAAGACACATGAACAACATGAAAAAAAAAAACAAGGGAAGAAAGTGCCCCAAACAAACCAAGATGCTCTATTAATAGAGTCCATTGACAGCATGGTATAAGAAATGTAGAAGAAATGTCAGAAATGGAATTCAGAATATACATAATTAAAATGATCCATGAAATAAAGGATGATATAAGAGAGCAAATGCAGGCAACAAAAGAATAAAGAAAGAGCAAATGCAGGAAGCAAAAGATTATTTCAATAAGAGATATTCGGAAAAAAAAAAACCGAATAGGAATCCTTGAAATGAAGGAAACAAGGAACCAAATTAAAAACTTGATAGAAAGTATCACCAACAGACTAGATCACTTGGAAGATAGAACCTCAGACAATGAAGAAAAAACATTTAATTTTGAAAATAAAGTTGACCACACAGAGAAGATGGAAAGAAATCATGAACAGAACCTCCAAGAATTATGGGATAACATGAAAAGACCAAATTTAAGAATTATTGGAATTGAGGAAGGCACAGAGATACAAACCAAAGGATTGAACAATCTATTCAATGAAATAATAGCAGAAAACTTCCCAAACCTGAAGAATGAAATGGAAAATCAAAGATAAGAGGCTTACAGGGCACCAATGTACAAAATTACAACAGATCCATGCCAAGGCACGTTATAATGAATATGCCCAGTATATAAAATAAAGACAGAATTTTAAAGGCTGCAAGAGAAAAGCATCAGATTACATATAGGGGGAAACCAGATAGCAGAGATTTCTCATCTCAAACCCTACAAACTAGAAAGTTCTGGAACAAAGTTCTTTCAAACTCTGAAAGAAAATGGATGCCAACCAAGTATATCCAGCAAAACTAAGCTTCAGATTTGATGACACAATAAAAACCTTCCACGAAAAACAAAAGTTAAAAAATTTACAAATAGAAAGCCTGCACTACAGAACATTCTCAGCAAAATATTCCAGGAAGCGGAAATGAAAAACAACAATGAAAGTCAGCAAAGGAAGGAACTACACTAAAGGAAAAACCAATCAAAGGAGAAACCAACTCAAGCTGAAAACCAAAAACAAGCCAAAATAACCAGGAGTACAAATCATATCTCAATAATAACCCTGAATGTTAATGGCCTAAACTCATTAAATCAGAAGACATAGACTGGCAGATTGGATTTTTAAAAAAGACCCAACAATATTCTGCCTTTAAGAGATTCAACTCATAGGAAAAGACATCCACAGACTGAAGGCAAAAGGATAGGGAAAAAAACATGTCACTCACACTGACTCAATAAAAAAGCAGGGGTTTCCATCCTCATATCAGATACAGTGGACTTCAAACCTAAGTTAGAAGGAATAAGGAAGGACATTTCATGCTGTTTAAGGGAACCGTAAACCAACAAGACATAAAAATTGTAAATATTTATGCCCCAAACAATGGCACATCCAAGTACATCAAACAAATCCCTCTCAATTCCAGGGAAAAAATAGACCACAACACAATACTACTGGGTGACTTTAACACAGCACCCTCACCACTGGATAGATCCTCCAAACAAAAACTGAACAAAGAAACTGTAGAATTAAATAATACTATCAATGATTTAGACTTAATGGGCACATATAGAGTACTTCACCCATCATTGAGCGAATACACTTTCTTCTCAGCAGCTCATAGTTCCTTCTCTAAAATAGATCATATGCTATGCCACAAAACAGCCATTAGTAAATACAAAAAAATAGAGATACTACCTTCTATTCTATCAGATCATAGTGGAATGAAATTAGAAATCAATGATAAAGTAAAAAACAGAAACTACTCCAACACCTGGAGACTAAATAATACACTATTGAATGATGCATGTATATTAGAAGACATCAGGGAGGAGATTAAAAAAAATTCTTAGAGGTAAACAAGAACAACGATACAACATACCAAAATCTCTGGGACTCTCTGAAAGCAGTACTAAGAGGAAAGTTCATTGCATTGAGCTCTTTCAATGAAAGAATAAAAATTCAATAAATAAATGATCTAACATTACATCTCAAAGCCCTAGAAAAAGAAGAACATATCAACACCAAAAGTAGTAGAAGACAGGAAATAATTAAAATCAGAGCTGAAATCAATAAGCAAGAGAAACAATTGAAAAAATTGACAAAATGAAAAGTTGGTTCTTTGAAAAAATAAACTAATTGATAAACCCTTAACCACACTAATGAAGAGAAGGAGAGAGAAAACTCAAATTACTAACATTCATGATGAAAAAGGAAGTATCACAAAGGACACTGTTGAAATACAAAACATAATTAGAAGCTATTTTGGAAATCTATAATCCAACAAAATAGAAAATCTCGAAGACATCAACAAATTTCTAAAGACATGTGATCCACCCAAACTGAATTGGGAGGACATACACAATTTACATAGATCAATTTCAAGTAATGAAATAGAAGATGCCATCAATAGCCTATGGACCACGAAAAGCCCGGGACCAGACAGATTCTCTGCCAAGTTCTACAAGATTTTCAAAGAAGAACTAATACCAATACTCCTCAAAGTATTTCATAAAATAGAAAAGGAGGAAACCCTTCTAAACTCATTTTATGAAGCTAGTATCACTCTGATACCAAAACCAGACAAAGACACATCAGGGAAAGAAAACTTTAGACCAAGTTGGGCACAGTGGCGCATGCCTGTAATTCCAGTGGCTTGGGAGGCTGAGTTCAAAGCCAGCCTCAGCAAGGGCAAGGCGCTAAGCAACTCAGTGAGACACCATTTTTAATAAAATGCAAAAAAATAGGGCTGGGGATGTGGCTCAGTGGCCAAGTGCCCTTGAGTTCAATACTCAGTTCAAAAAAAAAAAAAAAAACTTTAGACCAGTATCCCTGATGAACATAGATGCAAAAATTCTTAACAAAATTCTGACAAATCACATACAAAAACATTAAAAAAGATATTGCACCATGATCAAGTGGGGTTCATCCCAGGGATGCAAGGTTGATTCAATAAATAGAAATCAATAAACATAATTCATCACATCAATAGACTGAAAGACGGTAATCACATGATTATCTCAGTAGATGCAGAAAAGTCATTTGACAAAATACAGTACTAATCATGTTCAAAACAGTCGAAAAACTAGAGATAGTAGGAGCATACCTCAACATTGTATTATCTATATATGTTAAACCCAAGGCCAACATTCTAAGTGTTGAAAAATTGAAAGCACGCCCTCTAAAAATCAGAACAAGACAAGGATGTCTTCTTTAACCACTCTATTCAACATAGTTCTAGAAACTGTAGTCAGAGCAGTTAGGCGAAAGAAAGAAATGAAAGGGATAGGAAAAGAAGAGCTCAAACTATCACTATTTGCTGATGACATGATTCTATATTTAGAGGATCCAAAAAATTCCACCAGAAAACTTCTAGAACTCATAAATGAAAAGTAGCGGGCTATAAAATCAACACTCATGAATCTTATGCATCTCCATAAGTGATGAATCCTTTGAGAGAGAAATTAGGAAAACTACTCCATTCACAGTAGCCTTAAAAAAAAATACTTGGGAATTAGTCTAACAAAAGAAGTGAAAGAACTATACAATGAAAACTACAGAGCACTAAAGAAAGAAATTAACGAAAACCTTAGAAGATAAAAGATCTCCCACGTTCTTGGATAGGCAGAATTAATATTGTCAAAATGGCCATTCTACCAAAAGTCCTATACAGATACAGTGCAATTCCAATTAAAATCCCAATGATGTTCCTCATAGAAATAGAGAAGGCAATCATGAAATTCATTTAAAAAAATAAGAAATCCAGACTAGCCAAAGCAATCCTGAGCAGGAAGAGTGAAACAGGAAGTATACCAGACCTTAAACTATACTGCAGAGCAATAGTAACAAAAACAGCATGGTACTGGCACCAAAGTAGGCAGGCAGACCAATGGTACAAAATAGAAGACCCAGAGGCAATTCCACATAAATACAGAGACAAAGGTGCCAAAAACATACAATGGAGAAAATATAACCTCTTCAACAAATAGTATTGGGAAAACTGGAAATCCATATGCAGCAAAATGAAACTAAACCCCTATCTCTTACCCTGCACAAAACTCAAAATGGATCAAGGACCTAGGAATTAGACCCGAAACCCCACACCAAATAGAAGAAACCAAATCATTGTGTCGGCTTTGGACCAGACTTCCTCAACAAGACTCCCAAAGCACAAGAAATAAAATCAAGAATCAATAAATGGGATGGATTCAAACTAAAAAGCTTCTCAGTAAAGGAATCAGTAATGTGAAGAGTGAGCCGACAGCAGGAGAAAATCTTTACTACATGCACTTCACATAGAGCACTAATCTCCAGAATTTATAAAGAACTCAAAAAACTTAACACCAAAAATACAAATAACGCAGTCAATGAATGGGCTAAGGAACTGAGCAGACACTTCACAGGAGAAGACATGCAATCAGTCAATATATGAAAAGTGTTCAACATCTGTAGTAATTATGCAAATCAAAACTACCCTAAGATTTCATCTCACTCCAGTTAGAATGGCTATCATCAAGAATAGAAGCAACAGCCGGGTGTGGTGGCGCATGCCTGTAATCCAAGCGACTTGGGAGGCTGAGTCAGGAGGATCGTGAGTTCAAAGCCAGCCTCAGCAACTTAGCGAGGCCCTAAGCAACTCAGTGAGACCCTGTCTCTAAATAAAATACAAAATAGGGTTGGGGATGTGGCTCAGTGGCCGAGTGTCCCTGAGTTCAATCCCTGGTTCAAAAAAAAAAGAAAGAAAAAAAAAAAAAGAAAAGAATACGAGCAACAATAGGTGTTGGCAAGGATGTGGGGAAAAAGTTACACTCACACATTGCTGTTGGGATTGCATATTGATGCAGCCACTCTGGAAAGCAGTGTGGAGATTCCTAAGAAAACTTGGAATGGACCTACCATTTGACCCAGCTATCCCACTCCTTGGCCTATACCCAAAGGACTTAAAATCAGCATACTACATTGATGCAGCCATACCAATGTTTACAGCAGCTCAATTCACAATAGCTAGATTGTGGAACCAACCTAGATGCCCTTTAACAGACGAATGGATAAAGAAACTGTGGTATATATACATAGTGGAGTATTACTCAGCCATAAAGAAGAATAAAATTATGGCATTTGCATAAATGGATGGAGATGGAGAATATCATGCTAAGTGAGATAAGTCAATCCCAAAAAACCAAAGGACAAATAAATGTTTGATGAGTAGTTGCTGATACATAATGGGGGTGTGGTGGGGTAGATAAAGGAAGATTGGAGGAACATTGGGTTGTGCAGAGGGAAATGAGGGGAGGGGAGGGGGCAAGGAATGGGAAAGATGGTGGAATGAGACTGACATCATTACTCTGTGTAAATGTATATTACACAAATGGTGTGACTCTACATCGTGTACAACCAGAGAAATGAAAAGTTGTACTCCATTTGTGTACAGTGAGTCAAAAGGCATTCTGCTGTCATGTAACTAAATAGAACTAACAATTAAAAAAAACAGACAAAAAAATAAAAAGAAGGGTAAAAAGTGATTAACTTTGCCTGTAATCCAAGAGTCTTGGGAGGCTAAGGCAGGAGGATCCTGAGTTCAAAGCCAGTCTAGCAACTTAGTGAGGCCCTAGCAACTCAACAAGACCCTGTGTCTAAATAAAATATAAAAAGCCTAGGGATGTGGCTCAGTGATTAAGCACCCATGGGCTCAATCCCCAGTACCCCTCTCCTAAAAAAGTGATTAGCTTCATAAGCCAGAAGACACACAAATGGCCAATAAGCAGATGGAAAACTTTATTATACTTATCAGGCAAATTAAATTAAAAACTTATGAGATACTGCTTTCCATACACCCATCAGAATGACTAAAGTTTAAAAGCTTGATTATACTAGTGTTAAATAAGATGTGGAGTCCTCATACACTGCTGATGGAAATGTAAAAAGTTAAAGGTACATGTAGTGAAACAGTCCAGCCAGTTCATTCCTAGATATTTACCCAAGAGAAAGGAAAACGTGTATTCAAAGGCTTGTTTACATATGTTCATATCAGTTTTATTCACAGTAGCCCCAAACTGGAAACAACCAAAATGTCCTTTAACATGTGAATGGCTTTAAAAAAAAAAAAGTAGTTGTCATCAGCTCCCAGCTTTTAGTGTTATCATCTCTTAGTGTCACCAGCCTTGGGTTCTTTCACTCAATTTGAGACAGAAATCTCCAAGAGGCAAGCTAAGGATACCATCTAAATGAGGTTTTTAAGGATTTATGCTCTAGGACAAAAGAGGGCATATGGCATGGAGTCTCTGGATGGCTTTCCCAGGACTTAAGGAGTAAAGCCTATACAGACAAAAAGGGTGGGATTGAGCAGGCATGCTCTCAAGTTTTATATATGATCCCACGGTGTGTGCACAAACCTTTTCAGTTCTTTTCTCTTGGCACAGCAGTTTGCATTTTGTACTGTAATCTGCTCAGTACTCATTGGGTCCATTTGTACTGTGTTTGTAAAAGATGGTGGAGGTGCTCACTACCTCCACCCCTGGCAGATGTTACTAAATTCCCTTGCATGTGAAGGGATTGCAGGGAAACCTTGGAGGGAGCATCAGCAGCTCCTGAACCTGGTCAATGGTGGAAATACTTTTTTGAAAGCAGCTTGTATTAAGCGGGAATCCTTGGTGGGGGCATCTGGGACTTACCTGCTTTCAGTATTCAAGCATATACCACTACTCAACAGTAAAAGGAAATGATCCACTGATATATTAACAATGTAAAACACTATAAGTGCATCTCAAAATAACTATTGAATGAAAGATACCAAGGACTAAAGACTTCTTACTGGAAGATTCTTTTATATAAAACTCTAGAAACTTCTAATTAATCTGTAGTGAGAGAAAACAGCAGATCAGTGCTTACCTGAAGACACTCATCTGCATTGCCTTCCTTGGCATGCCAAACAGGCTTCCACTTCAGGGTCCTTGCCCTTTCCGTTGTAGTCTCTGTAATTTCTTTCCTCCAGATGTCTACATGGCTTGTTGGTATTACCTTCTCCATATCTTTATTTACGTGTTGCCTTCTCAGGGGTACCTTACTTGACTGTCTTATTAAAAATCACCACCAGACCCCATGTACTCCACTTTCCTGCCCTTTCTCCATTGTGCTTACCATTTTTAACATACTATGCTTACTTATTGATTATTTATTTTGTTTACTGTCTTTTCTCTCCTGTGTTGTTTGTCTTATTCTCTCTCTAGTAAGTAAGCTCAACGATGGCTGGACATTTTATATTTTGTTCCACCCCATATGTTTTCTTAGTACATGGTGCATAGTAGGTGTTCAATATGTATTTGCAGGTTTATACCCAAAATAGGGTCTTAATATAGGCAAAGTATAGGGATGCAGCCATATAGGCAAAGTATAGGGATGCAGGTTCATAGCTGCTCAATTCACAGTAGCTAGATTATGGAACCAAGCTAGATGCCCTTCAATTGAAGAATGGATAAAGAAACTATGGTATATATACAATGAAATATTACTCAGCCATAAAGAAGAAGAAAACGGTGGCATTTGCTGGTAAATGGGTGGAGTTGGAGAATATCATGCTAAGTAAAAAAGCCCAAAAAAACAAAAGCTGAATGTTTTCTTTGATCAGTGGATGCTGATACATAATGGGGGTTATGGGGGGGATAAGAAAAGAATGGAGGAAGTATGGATGGTGTAGAGGAAAATGGGACGAGAGGGGGTGGGGGAAGGAAAGATAGTAGACTGAAGACAGTATTACCCTATGTATATGTAAGGTTATATGAATCGTGTGAATCTACATTGTGAAAAAAAGATATATTCCCTGCTGTATAATTATATCAAAATGGGTTCTACTGTCATGTATAATTAAAAAGAACCAATAAAAATTTTAGATTAAAAAATATGTATTTGCAGAATGAATGAAATGCTTTGGCTTGTATTGCATGTAAATTGAGCTCAAATCAAAATTACTGAAAAGAAGCAAATTAATGGAAAATTGTTGTTCTTTGTATTTTCAATGGTTATTCTTCATCCAGGATATAGAATTTAAAGAATTGATAAGTGGGGAATTACTTTGACATACAGTGCTTTTTGTTTTTTTCTTGGCAAAATGAGGTTGGTAGACTGATCACAAAAGTCCCCTTTGCTCAAATTCTGACAACCCTTAACCCTTAGTGGTTTTTGGGAAGCTGAGAAACTCTCCTTTTATTTCCATTTGTAAATGGAGATCACTAGTTTCTTTATTTCCTTTAGTCCTTGTTCCGTTTAAAATATTTCTATAGGTCTGGAACTCACTTTGGCAAGGAAGTGGTTAATACTAAGAAAAGGATGGTGGCAATAAGGAGTGGAATTTATCCCAGCAAGTGGGTTGAGAGGGAAAAAACAGTTTCATGTGACAAAGAACTACCAATGTAACCAGAGTAGGAATCTGAACATGCTTTTCTTTTGTCTGTTAATGAAGGAGTTTAATGGAGGTTATGCCCCAGAAATAGTTTTCAAATTATAAATGTAAGAGAATATAGAATTTGACATACTATATTTTGTAGGTAAAATGTAAGGGAAAGTAGAATTTGATATACTACGTTTTGCAAATAGCAATGTTTTTGCTGTGTCTAGATGGACTTAGAAAATTTTAATGGCATTAAAATGATCTGGATGACATAGCTCTTGTTCTTTTGGGTCCTATCTTATTTAACCCATTATATTCCATCATCATATATATAGGACACCTATAAATATCTATAAAATTTTATAGAACACCTGTAAAATTGCTCAGTGTAGGGGTTTTTTTCCTGTATTTTTTTGTTGATGCATTATGGTTGTATATAATGGTGAGATTCGTCATGGCATATTTTGTACATAGCACAATATAACAATGTAATTTGGCTAATATTTCCCAGGATTTCCCCTTTCTTCCCTTTGTCCCTTTCCTTATGATATCCCTTGTATTTTCATGAGACCCCCGCCCCACACACACACCTTTCTTTTCATTTTCCTTTTTAGCTCTCACACATGAGAGAAAACATATGACCCTTTGTTTTTCTGAGTTTGGATTCTTTTGCTTAACATAATGGTCTTGAGTTCCATCCTTTTTCTTGAAAATGACATGATTTCATTCTTCTTTATGGCTGAATAAAACTCCATTGTGCATATATATACACCACATTTTCTTTATCCATTCATATACCATGGACATCTAGGATGTTCCATGACTTGTCTATTGTGAATTGTGCTGCGATAAACTTAGTTATTCATGTGTTATAGTATGCTGACTTTGATTCTTCAGGACAAATACCAAGGAATGATATAGCTGAGTCGTATGGTGGTTCCATTCTTAGTCTTTTGAGGAAACTATACTGATTTCCATGGTGATTGTACTAATTTACAGTCCCACCAAAGTATAAAAATTACATTTTCTCCATATCCTCTTCAGTATTTACTATATATATATA
>JAJEJO010000167.1:253130-308898 GCA_020662805.1 Glaucomys volans
GCATAAAGGGAAGGGAGGGGTGGGGGTGGGTGGGGGGTAAAAATAATAACAGAATGTGTGACAGATACCATTGCCCTGTGTACATGCATGAACGCACAGATGGTGTGACTCTACTTTGTGTACAACCAGTGAAACAATAGCTGTACTCCAAAAAAACAAAACAAAACAAAAAAAAACATGCTGTCAAAAGATTTGGGCAGATTCTAAATAGGGAAGTGAATTAACTTGTAGGTATTGTTTTTACACACACAGAAAATAGAAAGTTTATTTCTGTTGCTTGTGTAAGCATGAGCTGACATGCAGTTCTGAACATTGGGCAGCTCTGATGCACACTGCCATCCAGGGACCTTTTTCCTTCTATCTTGTTATACCATCCCATATGGTATTGGTCTTGTCTGCAGAGATAAGTCTGAGTCACCACTGTCACATCACATTCACATTCTAGTTTGTGGGAAAAAACAAGTAGAAGGCAAGCAACTTTTTAAAAAGTGTTAGACTTGAAGGTTACACATGCTTCATGCTCTTATACTGTTAGCCAAAACTTAATCTGCCTAACTTAATCATGTTATCTGTTCCTGGCTTATTTTACTTAGCAGTATCTTTGAGGTTTGTCCTTGCTCTTGTCAGTGACAGGAATTCCTTTTGTTTCAAAATTGAATAAGATTCCATTGTGTATTAGCTTTGTATATTTGGTTTGATGTAGTCTTTTTTTTTTTTTTTTTTTTTTTTTTTTTTTTGGGTGGTGGTGCTGTGGATTGAACCCAGGGCCTTGTACAGGCTAGATAAGCACTTTCCCATTGAGCTACATCCCCAGCTCTTGATGCAGTCTTATTTGTATGATTTTGCTTTTGTTACCTGTGCTGTGAGGAATCAAATCCAAAAATCATTGCTCAGAACAATATCCAAAGTTTTCTTCCAGTAATAGTACAGTTTCAGGTTTGATATTTAAATCTTTAATTCATTTGAATTGAGTTTTGTATATGGTGTGAGGTAAGGGTCTGAATTCATCCTTCTGTATTGGTGTTTTAGTCAGCTTTTAGTCCCTATGACCAAAATACCTGACAGAAACAACTTAAGGAGGAAAAGTTTACTTGGGGCTTATGGTTTCAGAGGCTCAGTCCATGGTTGGATGACTCCTTTGCTGTGGGCCTAAGGTGAGGCAGAACATTATGACGGAAGGGCACCACAGAGGAATGCCCAACTCATGGCATCCAGGAAGCATAAAGTGAAAGAGGAAGGAGCCATGGACAGATAAAGTCCAGCCCACATCCCAGCACTCCTCTTGCTCCAATCATGCCCTGCATGCCCATAATTACCACCTTGTTGTCCATACATATTATTAATCCATCAAGTTGATTATGAGGTTATAGCTCTCATACATAATTGAATCATTTTACCTCTGAACATTCCTGCATTGCTTAACATATAAGCTTTTGGGGGAACATTAAAGATCTAAACTATAATAACCAGTATATCCAGTTTTCCCAACACCATTAGAAAGAAATGATCCTTTCCCCATTGTGTATTCTTGGCATCTGTGTGGGAAATAAAATGACTGTAAATGTGAGGATTTATTTCTGGGCTCTGTATTGTTTTGCTTGTCAGTGCATCTGTTTTTATGCCAGTACCATTTTTTTTTAAATTGTAGCTGTGTGTGTGTGTGTGTGTGTGTGTGTGTGCACATGCATTCATACGTATGTATATGCAGGTACTAGGTTTAACCCAGGGATGTTTTACCACTAAGCTATATCCCCAGCCCTTTTTTATTTTTTATTTTGAGACACTTTATTTTAAATTGCTAAGGGTCTCACTTAATTACTGAGGCTGACCTTAAACTTAAGATCCTCCTGCCTTAGCCTCCCAAATGGCTGTGATTATAGGAGTGGGCCACTGGATCCAGCTGCCAGCTTCATAATATATTTTGAAGTCAGGTAGTGCAATTTTTACTCAAAATTTCTGTAGCTATTCTAGGTCTTTTCTAGTTCCACATGGATTTTAGGTTTACTTTTCAATTTCTTTGAAAAGTATGATTGAAATTTTGACAGGAATTACCTTTTATCTGTAGATTGCTTTGGATAGCATGGGCATTTTAGCAATATCAAGTATTCCAATCCATGAACATGGGATATCTTTTTGTGTATTTGCACTATCTCCAATTTATTTTGTAATGGTATTTCAGTTTTCAGTATATAGACCTTTCCTCTTCTTGGTTAATTTTATTGCTAAAAACCTGGCAACAATGTGGGGAACAAGAGAACAATTACACATTATTGATGGCAATATAAATCAGTATAGCCATTAGGGAAAAGCCTATAGAGTTTCCTTAGAAAATTAAGAATAGAACTACCATATCATGCAGCAGTTCCACGACTGGGTATTTTATGACCAAGGGAAATGACATCAATATGTTTAAGAGGCATCTGCACTCCTGTGTTTACTGAAGACTATTCACATTAGCCAAATAATGGAATCAGCATTACTGTCCATGAGCTGATGAATGAAAAATGTGAGCTATATGGGGGTTTTTTCCCTGTTTTTCACACACAGTGGAAATTCAGCCATAAGTGATCTCTACCTATCCCTGAAGTTTGTAGATTAGGACTGTGTAATTTACCATGTAAATCTCTTTCCAGGACTTGGGAGGTGGGTAGCTTAGTTGTAGAGAGCTTGCCAGTATACATGAGACCCTGTGTTCCATCCCCAGCATTTTAAATGGTGGTGGGGGAGGGGATCTATTTCCATATTCTTAATTGTTCTGGAAGGGTATTAAAAGAAATGGATACTATACACTGAAAGAAACAAATGGATGAGTTTCATGAGTGTTATCTAATTAAATTATGTTAGCAATTAAATTCACTTTATAAAACTTGAGCTTTGAACTATTCCACTTCTCTCATTATTTGTGCTACTCAGGAGACAGGAAAGAAAGTCTTTACCATTGACAGGGTGGTGATAGTGATTATGATGTAGAAATTTTGAGGGTCTCAAGTTTCCTTTTCATGTAAATGAAAAGCCTTGGGAATTCATTTGACAGAATTTATCCTGTTTTAATTGTTAAAGTATTTGAGAATTTCATGTTTATTTCAGTTTGTTAAACTAATTTTTAACCACAACTGGAGAGGGTATCCTCTGACTCTTGTAATTTATAAGTAAGAGGAAGTACATGGTTACTTAATAAAATCAGAATTGGAAAACAGACTTTTAAAGTATTGATTTCTGGTTTGTCATTACCACCATCCCCATATTATTTATACTACACATCAATTCAGAAACAGCTTCAGTGCCCTTTCTAAATTTGTCTTTATCAAAAACAAGAATGTCCAATATTCTTCTTATTCTTTCCTTACTTTTAAAAAGATTACTGGAAAATTTAAATGTGCCTTTTATTTGAACATATGTGGATGACATTTTGATATGAAAGCAAACTGATGCTGACATTTACATGAGATCTATCCTGCATAACTGACTTCTGATGCTCACTCTTAGAAATTGCTATGAACTGCCAGGAGTGGTGGTGCATGCATGTAATCCCAGTGACTCAGGAGTCTGAGACAGGAGGATCACAATTTAAAGGACAGCTTCAGCAACTTAGGAAGACCATGCATACTTATTAACTTAGTGATACCATATCTCAATTAAAAAGGATTAAAAAAGGTGGGGAAGGATATATTTCAGTGGTAAAGCAAGTTCACCTGGGTTCAATCTCCAGTGCAAAAAAAAAAAGAAAAGAAAAAGAAAAAATTGCTGTGAACCGAATGTGCCTTCCCAATATTATTCAAGCTCTTATAGGAAAAGAGACACTAGAAAGCTTGTTTCTTCTCTCTGCCCTCTACCATCTGAGAATGCAGCAAGAAGACAGACATCTGCAAACCAGGAAACAGACCTTCTCCAGAATCTACCATGACACTCTGATCTTGGAGTTTCTAGCTTCCATAACTAAGAAGTGGATTTCTGTTTAAGCTACCCAGTCTGCAGTATTCTGTGATAGCACTCTGAGCTAACAGAAATGTTTCAATTCTGTTGTGCCTGAAAGCTTTATTATTTGAATGATATCTAAAAGCTCTAAAGCCTTTTAACCAATATTTTTGTGGATGGGTGGGTAGGTTTGGATTTATTTTGAAAAATTTCAAATGTCAGAATAGCAGCAAGAATAATAGCTGCAAGTAAGTACTTAGCTATATCTTTTACCTAGAGTCACTGATGGTTATTATTTTGCTATGTTTACACATTCATGCTCTCATTTTTTCTTTGTGTGTTTTTCTTTCTCTGTATGTGGGTAATATATTTATTTATTAATTTCTTCCCCTGACCTGTTTGAGAGTTGGTTGCAGATATTTTATTTTCAAATATTTCAGCATGTGTCTCACTCAGGGAGTTTAACATTGATATGATACCATTATATATTGTCTAGTTCATATACAAATTTCTTCAATGTTCAGATTCTGAAATATCAAATTATTTTTACAGGGCATTATTACTTTGAAAATTTGAAAATCATTTAGAAAAACCTGGAGTTTTAAAGATTTATCACTTGGTAAATTATGGCAAATTCTAAATGAGTTCCCTGGAGTGTGGTTCTAAGCCAGAGAGATTTTAAGGTATGAATTTTCAAAACACTTTTGGGTATCAAAAGTATCTTCATTGGTTCTTTGAAAAAGTAAATAAAATTGATAAATCCGTAGCCAAGCTAACAAAAAGAAAGAGAAAACTCAAATTACTGAAATTCGTGATGAAAAAGAAAATATCGCCCATGGACACTACAGAAATACAGATGATAATCAAAGTATTTTAAAATTTTATATGCCAATAAAATAGAAAATCTTGAAGACATCAACAGATTTCTAGAGACATATGACCTACACAAATTGAATCAGGAGGACACAGAAAATTTTAACAGATCAATTTCAAATAGAAAGATGGAAGATTTCATCAAAAGCCTACCAACAAAGAAAAGTTCCAGGACCTGTCAGATTATCAGCTGCATTCTACCAGACCTTCAAAGAAGAACTAACACCAATCCTCCTCAAATTTTTCCATGAAAGAGAAAAAGAGAGAATCCTTCTAAACTCATTCTATGAAGCTAGTATCACCCTGGTACCAAAACCAGACAAAAACATATCAAGGAAAGAAAATTTGGGGCCAATATCCTTGATGAAAATAGAAGCAAAAATTCTCAAGAAAATTCTGGCAAATTGCATACAAAAACATATTAAAAAGATAGTGCACCATGATCAAGTGGGGTTTATTCCAGGGATGCAAGGTTGGTTCAACATAGAGAAATCAATAAACATAATTCATCACATCAATAGACTTAAATACAGTAATCACATGATTTTCTCAATAGACGCAGAAAAATCATTTGACAAAATATAGTATCCATTCATGTTCAAAACACTAGAAAAACTAGAGAGTAGGAGCGTACCTCAACATTGTATAAACTATATATGTTAAACCCAAGGCCAACATCATTCTAATGATGAGAATGATGAGATGAGGAGAAAAATTGAAAGCTTGCCCTCTAAAAATTGGACCAAAACAAGGATGTCCTCTCTCACCACTCTATTCAACATAGTACTAGAAACTCTAGCCAGAGCAATTAGGCAAAAGAAAGAAATTAAAGGATACAAATAGGAAAAGAAGAGCTCAAACTATCACTTCTTGCCTACGACATGATTCTATATTTAGAAGACCCAAATAACTCCACCAGAAAACTTCTAGAACTCATTAATGAATTCAGCAAAGTAGCAGGATATAAAATTAACTCCCATAAAACAACTGTGTTCCTATATATCAATGATGAATCAACTGAAAGAGAAATTAGGAAAACTATCCCATTCATTGTAGCTTTAAAAAAAAAAAAAAAAAAACCCAAACCCTTGGGAATCAATCTAACAAAAAAGGTGAAAGACCTCTACAATTGAAACTACAGAACATTATAGAAAAAAAATTGAAGACCTTAGAAGACTGGAGGATCCCCCATGTTCTTGGATAGACAATTAATATGGTCAAAATGGCCATATTACCAAAAATGCTATACAGATTTAATGCAATTCCTGTTAAAATTCCAATGACATTCTTCAAAGAAATAGAAAAAGCAGTCATGAAATTCATTGGGAAAAATAAGAGCCCCAGAATAGCCAAAGTAATCCTTAGCAAGAAAGGCGAAGCAGAAGAATCACACCACCAGACCTTGAATTATATTACAGAGCTATAGTAACAAAGACAGCATGGTATGGGCACTAAAACAGACATGAAGATCAATGGAACAGAATAGAAGACACAGAGACAAACCAAAGTAAACATACTCAACTCATACAAGACAAAGATACCATAAATATACATTGGAAAAGATAGCCTCTTCAACAAATGGTACTGGGGAAACTAGAAATCCATATGTAGCAGGATGAAATTGAACCCTATCTCTCATCCTGCACAAAACTGAAAGTGGATCAAGGACCTATGTGTTAGATTAGACTAGAGACCCTTTGCCTCCTGGAAGAATATGTAGGCCCAACTCTTTATCATGTTGGCTTAGGAACCAACTTCCTCAACAAGACTCCTAAAGTGCAAGAAGTAAAATCAAGAATCAATAAATGGGATGGTATCAAACTGAAAAGCTTTTTCACAGCAAAAATGTGAAGAGAGAGCATACAGAATGGGAGAACAATTTTGCCACCTGCATCTCAAATAGAACATTAACCTCTAGGACATATAAAAAACTCAAAAAACTTAGCACCAAAAAAATGAATAACCCAATCAATAAATGGGCAAAGGAACTGAACAGGTGCTTTACAGAAAAAGAAATACAAATGGTCAAAAATATATGAAAAGATGTTCAACATCTTTAGCAATTAGAAAAATGCAAATCAAAACTACACTGAGATTATATCTCAAGTCAGAATGGCAATAATCAAGAATACAACTTAACAATAAATGTTGGTGAGGATGTGAGGGAAGAAGGTACACTCATACATTGCTGGTGGGACTGCAAATTGGTGCAGCCATTCTGGAAAGCAGTGTGGAGATTTCTCAGAAAACTTGGAATGAAACCACCATTTGAACCAGTTATCCCACTCCTAAGTATATACCCAAAGGACATAAAAATCAACGTACTATAGTCATGCAGCCACATCAGTGTTCATAGCAGCTCAATTTTAGTAACTAAGCTATGGAACCAACCTAGGGGCCTTCAATAGATGAATGGATAAAGAAAATATAGTACATATACACAATGGACTATTAGCCATAAAGAAAAATGAAATTATGACATTTGCCAGTAAATGGATGGAACTAGAAACTATCATGCTAAGTGAAATAAGCCAATCCCCCCAAAACGAAGGCCAAATATTCTCTCTGATATGTGGATGGTAACATATAATAAGGGGGTCTGATAGAAGTTTATTGGATTAGACAAAGGGGAATAAAGGAAAGGGAGGATGGATAGGAATAGAAAAGACAGTAGAGTGAATTGGACATAACTTTCCTATGTTCATATATGAATACACAACCAGTGAAACTCCACATCACGTACAACTACAAGAATGGGGTCCTGATTAGAATAAGTTATACTCTATGTATGTATAATATATCAAAGTACACCCTACTGTCATGTATATCTGAAAAGAACAAAATTTTTAAAATAAGCTTGTAAAAGAAAAAAACCCTAATCAAACTGAACATAGAAGAGATTTCTTCACCATGGGAAAGAGAATCTGAAAGAAACATAGAGGTACCAATGTACTTGATATGAAAAACTACATAATTCCCTCCTAAAATGAGGGGAAAATAACTCTCCTATTGTTTTCTATTCAACATTGTGAGGAAGGGTCTGGTTAGACTAATAAGAAAAACAACTGGAATACATGTAGAAAAGAAAGAAATGTAGTCTGTGTGTGTGTGTGTGTGGCATATTCATCTATGTATAAAGTCCTAAATAGTTTCTTAGGAAAAGATATTAGCAATTATAGATAACTTTAAAAAACTGAATTACATTTCTATATACTAGCAATGAACAATGAAAATGAAAACACCATTTATAATAACTTCCAAAATATAGTCTATACATAGGAATACATCTTAAGAATGACATTGAAAGCCATAAAATGTTTCTGAGATAAATTAAAGACTAAATGGGGAAAAAAACCTATCATCAAATATTACAAGGTCATAAACTGTGTATTATTGATATTTCCTTATAATTTATGTACTTTTTTGTAAAGATAAAAACAGGTAGTCTCTGGGCTGGCGTTGTGGCTCAGTGGTAGAGCACTTGCCTCACATGTATGAAGCACTGGGTTCAATCCTCAGCACAACATAAAAATAAAGGTATTGTGTCCATTTACAACTAAAAATATTTTTAAGAAATAGAGTGTCTCCATACTCTTGAAATAGGAATTAGGAGTAGGTTGCTTGTCAAGTTCTCTTTGAACTCTAGAATTCTATGGCATTAAAAAATTTAACAGATATTTACAAACTGTACAATATGTAACGCTGTATTGGGTGCTCTAGGAAGTGTAAGAAAACCCTTGATCTGTAAATTTAAAAAAAAAATTTCTTCTTAGTTGTTGATGGACACAATACCTTTGGTTTATTTATTTATTTTTATATGGTGCTGCTGATCAAACCCAGTGCCTCATACGTGCTAGGCAAGTGCCCTACCACTGAGCTATAGGCCCAACCCCTAACTGTAAGAATTTGAGTGGAGAAGTGGAACACAAATGAGTGAAAGTAAACTGTATGTGAAGAGCTGTAAAGAATTAGTGAAGTATAGTGAAAATTCACAAATAGAAGTATATTAGTGAAGTATAGTGAAAATTCACAAATAGAAGTATATTAGTGAAGTATAGTGAAAATTCACAAATAGAAGAAGCTGGACTGGGTAGTAAGAACAGAACTGATAGGCAAAGCTTTGTGTTGAAATCTAGGGTCTGTACTATCACCTTCCTGTTTATATCAGAACTTTAGCTGAAATTAATTGCTCTAGCACAAACTGTGTATAATTAAATTAGATTAACTGACCAAAAACGTAGGGGACCTTTTGTGCTAGAGATGTATTGTTAATAAAAGGAATCATGTATTATTTTATTTATTTATTTATTTATTTATTTATTTATTTATTTATTTATTTATTTATTTTTGGAACCAGGGACCCTCGGCCACTGAGCCACATCCCTAGCCCTATTTTGTATTTTATTTAGAGACAGGGTCTCACTGAGTTGCTAAGGGCCTCGCTAAGTTGCTGAGGCTGGCTTTGAACTCGAGATCCTCCTGACTCAGCCTCCCAAGTCGCTTGGATTACAGGCATGCGCCACCACGCCCGGCAGGAATCATGTATTATTATAAAAATTAATACATTATAATAAATTTAAGCAATGTAGAAATAACAAGATAAATGTCATCTATATCTTCTTCATTCAATGATAATACCTTTTGACATTGCAATGTGCTTTCTTTACATCATATTTTTTTTTTTTTTGAACTGGGGATTGAACTAGGGGCACTCAGTCACTGAAACACATCCCCAGCCCTATTTTGTATTTTATTTAAAGACTGGGTCTCACTGAGCTGCTTAGGGCCTCGCTAAGTTGCTGAGGCTGGCTTTGAACTCGTGATCCTCCTGCCTCAGCCTTCCAAGTTGCTTGGATTACAGGCGTGTGCCACCACACGGGGCTACATCATATTTTTTGGTATGGCATGTGTGTTTGTATTTGATCTTGCCAAATATAAATTATGGGGATTTTTGCTTTAAATAATAAACTTTTTAAAAATTTTAGTACCACATTTATGAACATCATTTTTATTTTTAAGTTTAAAAAATTTCTTTGCTTTAAACAGTATGAATTTTTGCTTAATAGTTAGTTCAGGCATCTAGTGGACTCAGCTGGTTTCCTGCTTCATTATCATAAAAAATCAAGCTGTTGGTGGGACTTTAAAACATCATTTTTAATGACTACATAATATTGCATCAAGTGATTGCACCATGATTTACTAAAAAAACTTTTGTATTATTGAACAAAAGAATTCATTCTTTTTTAAAAACATTTTTTAGATGTTGATAGACCTTTATTTTATTCATTTATTTTTATGGAGGGCTGAGAATTGAACCCAACGTCTCACACATGCTAGGCAAGCACTCTACCCCAGCCCAGAATTCATTCTTTCTCCATTTGTGTTCAATAAAAAAAAAAAAAAGAATAAACAACCGTAGAAATGCTAAGGTTATGTTAGCGAACATTTTCCCTTGAAAGAATGCATCATACTTTTTTGTCCCAGTAATTCATCACACCAAATATTTTGCTCATTTTTTTTCTTTTGCTTATTTTTTTTGGCTAACATTTTAACTTACCCTTATTAAATTATTTAAGCTTTTATCAGATCTAGTCTGAAAATTTCATTTATTTCATTGACTATTGGGAAGGATTATTGTATCTATAATTTAATTTTTATGAAATACTTATTAAAATAGGAAAAGGCATGGAAAGCAAAAGGAAGAGTAATGTGTTTGGCACACTGGGAAATTTTGAACATTTTATTATAATGAGAAAAATTTAAAATTCCTTTGTATTTAATAGTTTATGCATGGTACTGAAGTAGAAAAATACTGAAGAAAAAGGATTCTTTAAAGTCTTTCTTAATTTACCTTTATCACTTCTTAGTTCTAATTTCTAGAAGGCAACCCTATTACTGGTCTATTGTGTTTCTTTAAAGGAATGTGTGGTACATATACAAGTCAGGTCACAACCATCAGGACGGGGTCTATCGAAAGATCAGAAAACAGGGCTGGGGGCATTGCTTAGTTGTAGACTGCTTGCCTAGCATGTGCAAAGCCTTTGTTTGATCCTCAGGGGCAAGGAGGAGGTGGAATCAGAAAACAGCAAATATTTGGGGAGGATGCGGAGACAGTGAAACCCTTGTGCACTGTTGGTGGGAATGTAAAATGGTACAGCCACTGTGGAAAACAGTATGGTGGTGCTGCAAGGAAACTAAACGTAGAATTGCCATATAATCCACATTATCACTTCTGTGTACATACCTGAAAGAGACGTTTGCATACCTGTGTTCTGAACGGTATTATTTACAATAGCTAAGAGGAAGAAGCAACCCAGGTGTCCATCAGTAGTTGAGTGGATAATCAAAATGTGGTATGTATACAAATGGAATATTATCTTTAAAAAGGAAGTAAACTGTCACATGTTACAACATGGATGATCCTAGAAGATAGTGCTAACTAAAATAAGCCAGTCAGAAAAAGACAAATTTTGTATGATTCCACTTATGAGGGATCTAAAGTAGTCAAATTCATAAAAAGTAATTGGTAGAAAAAAATCTTAATGGCATCAGACTTTAAAGCTTCTATAAAGTAAAGGAAAATCAGCAGAGTGAAGAGACCATATACAGAATGGGAGAAAATATTTGCAACAAGGGGTTAATATATAAAATACATAAGGAAGGGAAGCAATTCAATTGCAAGAAAACACCTCAATTTAAAAATAGGCAAAGAACCTGAATAAGTATTTCTTAAAAGAAGACGTACAAATGGCCCAGAGGCCATTTTCTGTCCTTTTAAGAGTTTTTCCTTTTCTTTACTGGTTTTATCTTGGTGTGCTTAAGCATGGTTTTCTTTGTATTATTTATCTTGGTGTTGGGTTTAATGCCCCCAGCATACATACAGACAATTATTAGGGATTTAGCTGAGTGCCTTTCCCATGATAGGTGAATGTTCTAGCACTGAAGTACATTTCCAGACCTTTCTAAAGTTATTATTTTGAGGGCTGGGGATATAGCTCAGTTGGTAGAGTGCCTGCCTCGTAAGCACAAGGCCCTGGGTTCCATCCCCAGCACCACAAATTTAAAAAAAAAAAAAATTATTTTGAGACAGGATCTCGCTAAATTGCTCAGGCTGGTTCAAACTTGTGGTCCTTCTGCCTCAACTTCCTGAATAACTGGGATTACAGGTGTGTGACCACCATGCCAGACCCAGAACTAGTATTTCAAAGGGTAAGATTCTGTTTTAGTCAGCTTTCTGACTGCTGTAACTAAAAGACCAAGCAGAATAATTGTAGAGGAGTAAAAGTTTATTTGGGGCCCATGGTTTCAGAGGTCTGAGTCCATAGATGGTAGGTGACCATTCCTTGGGACTCAAGGTTAGGCAGGACATAATGGCAGGAGAGTATGACAGAGGGAAGCAGCTCACTTGATGATCAGGAAGCAGAGAGAGATACCTCCACTTGCCAGACACAAATATTTACCCCAAAGCCATACCCTCAATGCCCTACCTCCTCCAGCCACACCCCACCTTGCCTTCACTTGTCATTCAATTAATCCCATCAGGTGATTAATTCACTTATTGGGTTAAGGCTCTCATAACCCAATCATTTCTCCTCTAAACCTTCTTGCACTGTTTCACACATTGGCTTTTGGGGGACATCTTACATCCAAACCATAACAGAATCATACGTACTGTTCACACTATTTTTCTGGGTCAGGAACCACTGACAATATGTCCACCAATAACTCTTAGGGGCCTTTTCCCTTTTGAAATTTTTTTGTCCTTTTTGAATTTTGATTGCTCAGCCTAGAGTTCTTAATGAGAGCCAATGTATATATCTTTGTATGCTTTATTCAAATTAATGAGTTTTGTTAATAATAATTTAACCTAGTTAGATTTTGGTTTTGTTATTTTTAGAAATCGCCAATTCCAGTTCTGCCTTATTAGCTTAAATATATCCTCAAAAATTTTTTTTTGTTTAAAAATAAATAGGTAAAAAAATGTTTTAAAAACTCCAAATAGGCCTAGGGTTTGTTGCTCAATGGTGGAACACTCACCTAGCAGGCATGAGGTACTGGGTTTGATCCACAGCACCACATAAAAATAAAAGGTATTATGTTCACCTACAACTAAAAAAACCAACAAAATAAAATGAAATATAAATTAAAAAAACTTCAAATAGAAATTTGATGTTTAAAAGACTATTTATGGTTTTTGTTAGTACTCTAATTTTCCTAGATTTTCATAAGAATTATTCTAAGCTGGGCGTGGTGGTGCACGCCTGTAATCCCAGCACTTGGGAGGCTGAGGCAGGAGGATCACGAGTTCAAAGTCAGCCTCAGCAACTTAGCGAGGCCCTAAGCAACTCAGTGAGACCCTGTCTCTAAATAAAATACAAAAGAGGGCTGGGGATGTGGCTCAGTGGCTGAGTGACCCTGAGTTCAATCCCTGGTTCCAAAAAAAAAAGAATTATTCTAAAATACCTTTTAAAGCACATTGTCTGCATTTACTTTGAGAGGCCAAATAATTGGAGCCAGTATAACTGCTAACTGACTAGTAACAGTACAAAATAGAGGATCTAATTTAAAAAAAATAATGTATTAGGCTATCATTTAAATGTAACACTTAATAGAGTAAGCCCTTATGTTTTATAAATTTAGGAACATATTTGGCTTTTAGACATCCAAAGAATGTAGTGTTGCAACACTGGGGATTGAACAAACCCATGGCCTTGTGCATGCTAGGCCAGTACTGTACCCGTTTTAATTTTATTTTGAGATTGGGTCTCCTGAACTTGCCCAGCCTGGCCTCAAACTTGTCCTCCTGCCTCAGCCTCCCAAGTAGTTGGTATTATAGTTTTGTGCCACAGCTTTAATTTTAATGCCAGTTTATAATGCATGTTTGAAATTCATTAAATCTTATGAAGATAAGTTATATATAATAGGAACTAAATCTGGTTAAGATCATTTTGTTTATACAACATGATTAACTTAATAAACTGAAGACATGCATTCAGGTCTAAAATTTATGTTTGTTATTAAGGATATAAAGTTGCTTATCTCCAGAACCTTACAGACTAATGAAGAAGTATAAACAAATATTTATAGTAAACTCTATAAGAAATATTTACAGAAAATGTCTTAGAAGCACATAGGGAGCTCAGGTAATTCTGCCATGTTAAAATGAATCTAAGCTGTATTATGACTACATAAATCAAAACAGCTGACATCATTAGAACTGCTGTGATCTATAGAGCATATTTTTATATTTGGTAAATGTCTATATTATGCATTAAGCATTCCTAGGTTTTCTTCAACATGATGGATAAACCTGACTGATGTTTTATGAAGTTTTCAGTGGTTGACATCTTTTGTAAACTTTTTGGTTACCTTTTAGCCTGATGGTCTGATAAAGGAATTGTGCTTTTCTTTTTTTTTTTTTTAAGTTGGTAATGGACCTTTATTTTATTTATTTATATGTGGTACTGAGAATCAAACTCAGTGCCCCACACATGCTAGGCAATTGCTCTGCCACTGAGCCACAACCCCAACCCAAGGAATTCTGCTTTAATTTACACTGTTTTGCTTATTTATAATGCTTTAAAAGTTTTCCATATACTATAATGTCAAAAATTAAACATATTTTCATGTGACTCTACGTCATGTACAACCTGAGAAACAACAGCTGTACTCCATTTGTGTACATTGACTCAAAATAAATTAATAAAAACATTAAACATATTTTCAGGTGGATATTATTCTTTGACTACTACTTAAGATTTGCTGATTTTTTTTTCTTTGCCAAGGGTTAGGTTTCTGATCAATATAGATAGAATTATCCCATGTCTTTGTCCCAGAAAAATCATATGACTAAATGTTTTTTTTTAGTTTGTTTTCTTGTCCCAGAAAAATCATATGACTACATGTTTGAAGTTTGAGTTAGAAATTGACTATGCTGATTGATAGGGAGATAAATAAATGCTTATGATAGCACAGTCTGTGAAGTCCTGCATACATTTGTTAAATGTAACTGTTTGCCCTCAGTAAATCAATAAGCAGATTGCTCTCCAAACACAAGTGAGGTTCTGCAGAGTCTTTTAGAAGTTCTTTGAAGGAGTAAACCACTGTTTTAATGAAATAAGCATTGGTAATCAGTTTATTTTCTAGCATTTTTTTTCTGTTAATTGATCATTAATTATTAGTAAAATTATGATTGCATTTCATAATTTTTTCCTCCCCTCATATTGAACCAATTTTCTTTTTCTCTTTCTCTCTCTTTTTATACCCAGGGCCTTATTCATGCTGGTCAAGTTCTCTACCACTCAGCTACACCCCAATCCTTTTCATATTTTTATTTTGAAATAGGGTCTCTCTAAGTTGCTGAGCCTGGCTTCAAACTGGTGGTCCACCTGCCTCTGTCTTCTGAGTAGCGGGGCTTACAGGTGTGTACCACTGTACCCAATGAATCAATTTTTAGTTGGTTAAATTGTCAGGATGTTTAAATGTTTGAGTTTATGGTTTTCTAATTTTAACTCTGTTTTGGGAGAGTTCTCATTACCAAAAAATATCCAATATTAATGATCAAGTAAATTTGTGGGCGAGGTGCATGTTTTCAAAATTAACATTTATCTAGACCAGCTCACCCTTCAAAATACATGGTCTTTTTATTGAGAAATCTTAGAGCTCTTATAAAATGTATTATATTACCAGGCCTGAGTGTTCCATTATCTAGATAAAACTATACAATTAGAGCTTGATTAATTAAATCAAATTCAAGAAAACAGTGAAAAACTTTATTTTTTCTATACTTTAAAAATCTTCAGCTTTATTAACTTATATAATTTGAAATTACCTAATATTTCAGTTATTACCTAATATACGCACAGGAATTCCTTAGATTTTGAGCAGCATTTTATCTATATAAATTAGCTCTATATCTATTATATATTCACATATGTGAACATACATTAAAAGTATACTACTTTTCCATGACTTTGAAGTGAGAAGCTGTTTTCCTGATCTTTGCATTTCTGATATTTGGCATCAGTATTCATTGGAAGTAAAGGAGGGAGGGAATGAGTAATCTTCAGGTAGCAGGAAGAACATCACACTTAAATTATTAGTAAGTCTAATTTACTTATTAGTAAGTCTAATTTACTAATTATTAGTAAGTCTAATTTACAATATATTTGGTTGGTTATTTTAGCAGGAATATGAAACGTATATGTGACCTGAATGAAATGAATAGAAACTTATGAAAAATGGAATGGTAAGGTCTAGAGAAGTAAGTGTCTCATCACAGCTCATGAGCAAAGAGTAGACAATTCTTGGCAGTGATATCAAAGAACAGAGTCCCTATGATAGATAGGAAGTTCCAGGTGACATCTATTATCTTTTTTATCCTCAAATTTCTGTGAAAAGTCTGTTTACTTTAATAATTAGAATGTCAATATTTTACAGTGCATAGAGTAAAACACTAGAGAGAGTAAAAAGAACCAGATATTGAAGATAGGGGGGGGACTTTTAACAAAATACAGTTTAAAAACAATTTCTCATATTTTATGTGGAAGGAAGAAACTTTGATATTTAAGTAAAAAGCACCCTGTAGGATACTTTTTAAAAATATTTTTAGTTGTAGATGGACACAATGCCTTTATTTCATTTATTTTTATGTGTTGCTGAGGATTGAATCCAGTGCTTACACATGCTAGGCACGTGCACCCCACTGAGCTACAACCCCAGTCCAATACCATCGTAACTAGAGAGAAAGTCTAGAAACTGGACAAGGAGAAAAAAAGAACTTTGGCTATATAAAATTTAAAATGTACATGATAAAAGAGAACATAAAATTAAAAGTTCACAGCAAATTTGGAAAATAAAGTGTGACAGAGATACTAGATTTTTTTTGTATTTATTGTATACAAACGCAATGTGTTAAGAAGAATACAACCCAATAGGAAAATGACCAGAAGATATGAAATAGGCAATTTCAGAAGGACAAATTCAGATATAAATGTTTTTCCAAAGATGCTCAGACATATAAGCAGTTAATAAAATGTAAATTTTAAAAAACACTAAACTCTCACTTTGCATCCATAAGATTAGAAAACATTAAAATGATGTTAAAAACACCTGTCACTTGGCCATGGTGATGTGGGAAGTCATTTGAATACAGCGCTGATAAAAATATGAGTTGTTATTGCCTATTTTGGAAGGCAGTCTGACAGCATCTATTAAAATGTACATTCTCTATGTCCCTGGGAATCCTGTGTGTGTGTGTGTGTGTGTGTGTGTGTGTGTGTATGTGTGTGTATTTTACTGGAGATTAAACCCAGGACCTTGAGCATACTAGGCAGGTACTCCATCACTGAGTTACACCCCCAGCCCTTTTAATTTTATTCTCAGACAGGGTCTCTCTAAATTGCCCACGCTGGCTTTGAACCTGTCATTTTCCTGCCTTGGCTGTCTGAGTAGCTGGGATTACATAGTGCTCCATGCATGCCTGGCCCCAGGGAATCTTTAGAAGATCTGTTACTAAGAAAAGAACTGTATAAGGCTTTTCTTTCAGCACTGTTTATAATATAAAAAATATTAATAATGTCCCTTTTTTGTGCAGTGCAAGGGATTGAGCCTACGGCCTCATGCATGGTAGGCAAGCATTCTATCACTGATCTATAACCCCAGGCTTAAATAATGCTTATTGTGGAATGGGTAAATAGATGACAGTATATTACAGCATAGATTGTTACATTGATGTAAAAAAAGAACACTATATGAGCCATTTTAGAGGGAGTTTCTGTGAGCTGCTTTTAAATAAAGGAAGGAAATATGTACAGAAGTGTGTATCAACATATCCCATTTGTTTTGTAGAACAATGAATGGAAATTCTGTATGAGTTAATGTACAAGTATGTGTCTCTACAACATTTATATGTTTATATGATAGTGGTAGCATACAAAAATAGATGAATGCATACAAAATGGTTAACATGTTTTTGGGGTGATGATAATGCATCAGGAGTAGGAAGGAGAAAGGACATGATTAAATGTGAAAAGGAAATTCAAGGAAGAATTTAAGACTTAAGATAGATAATCAACCTAGAGGTAATGTCAGGTGCCAATAAAAAGCAGATTTAATGACTAATCCCTTAGCATTTACCTATTTTTTTTTGTCATTTATCAGTTTCTCTTTACCTTGGTCAACAAGGGCTCAGCAATAGATTTTAACAGTATTTCCTGCTTTAGCCACTTCTTGTAAATGCATATTAGTTGATGTAAGAACTCTATTTGTTCAACAAATTTTTATTGAGCATCTGTATGAAGTAGGTATTATAATAGGCCCTGCAATAAGAAATACAAGGTCCTTATCATAATAAATAAATATATAATATCATGTCAGAGCATGTAAAAGCTATGAAGAAAATAAAGCATTTTAAGGAGATAAAAAGAGGGAGGGAAGGAAGAAGGAAGGTGACTATTTTAGTGTAGTTAGAAAAGGTTTTTCTTTAAGGAGGTTAATTTGACAAAAGATCTGAAGGAAATGAAGAATTTGGATCTGGGAGAAGGGTCTTTCAGTCAAATAAAGCAAGCTGGCTTTTTTTTTTTTTTTTTTTTTTTTTTTTTAATCTTTATAAACTGCAAGACCAAAATGAGCAGAGGAAGTGAGTATGAATAGGTAAGTTTGAAGAAACGGCTAGGGCAGGATCTTGTAGGGTCTTGCTTCCCGTGTAGAGAGATCGGATTTTATTCTGGTTGTGATGGGAAGCCACTGAAAATTGTGATCCTTGGAGGATGTGCTCATTTGGATTTAGGAGAGTTCACTCTGACTGTTGTGTGAAAAACTGACTTTATAGATGAGAAGAAACAAGGAAGATTGTTATTACAGTGTAGACCAGGCATGATGGTAATAGTGGAATTGGTGAGAAAGGGGTTAAATACAGATATATTTTGAAGATGGAGGGAGTGGTGCTTAAAGATCATGAGAGAAACGATTAATACATTTTAATTGAGTCCACTTTGGAATCACATAGAATCAATGTTTTAAAATTTGAACATACTGCTGGGCATGGTGGCGCATGCCTGTAATCCCGCCTGTAATCCCAGCATTTGGGAGGCTGAGGCAGGAGGATCTCAAGTTCAAAGCCAGCCTCAGCAACTTAGCGAGGCCCTAAGCAACTCAGTGAGACCCTGTCTCTAAATAAAATACAAAATAGGGCTGGGGATGTGGCTCAGTGGTGGAGTGCCCCTAGGTTCAATCCCCAGTACCCCCCCAAAAAAAAAAAAATTTGAACATACTTTGGTACCTTCAGCATTAATTCTGTGGTGCCCTTTGGGATAGTAAAGAGCAAAGCAAATAAATTAAAAGGAGGGTAGTGAGTAAAACTTCTCTTCCTAGAAATCTCACCTTGAACAATTCTAAGACCCTTTTAAAATGTCATAGGCTATTTTGTATTTTTTTGATTCATTGTATACAAGTGGGGTACAACTTCATTTCTTTGGTAGTACACGAAGTAGAGTTTGTGTAATCATACATGTACATAGGGTAATGATGATTGTCTCATTTATCATCTTTCCTTCCCCCCACCCCTCCCCACTCCTACACAATCCATCCTTCCTCCATTCTTCCCTTAACCCCCTTCCCTGTTATGTATCATCATCCACTTCTCAGAGAAAACATTCAGCCTTTGTTTTTTTTTTGGGGATTGGCTTATCTCACTTAGCATGATATTCTCCAACTCCATCCATTTACCTGCAAATGTCATAATTTTATTCTTCTTTATGGCTGAATAATATTCCATTGTGTATATATACCATAGTTTCTTTATCCATTCATCTATTGAAGGGCATCTAGGTTGTTCCACAATCTAGCTATTGTGAATTGAGCTGCTATGAACATTGATGTGGCTGCATCACTGTAGTAATCTGATTTTAAGTCCTTTGGGTATAGGCCAAGGAGTGGGATAGCTGGGTCAAATGGTGGGTCCATTCCAAGTTTTCTAAGGAATCTCCATACTTCTTTCCAGAGTGGCTGCACCAATTTGCAATCCCACCAGCAATGTATGAGTGTACCTTTTCCCCCCACATCCTCGCCAACCATATTGTTGCTTGTATTCTTGATAATAGTCATTCTAATTGGGATGAAATAAAATCTTAGGGTAGTTTTGATTTGCATTTCTCTTATTACTAGAGATGTTGAACATTTTTTAATATATCTACTGATTGCTTGTAAATCTTTTGTGAAGTGTCTACTCAGTTCCTTAGCCCATCTATTGATTGGGTTGTTTGTATTCTTGGTGTGAAGTTTTTGCTAATGGTGTTGAGCACTCTACTTTTTTGCCTTTTATTCTGTCTCAGAACTGGCTTTGGCTCTAAATGCTTTTCTGTTGTAATGATAGTAAGAGTTAAGGTAAGGGAAAGCATTTATTGTTTACCCTGTGAAAGGTATTAAGTGTTTTAAATATATTAAATCCCTTCATCCTCTGTGAGGTAGTGTCTGTTGTTATTACTGTTTTACACATGACGAGACTATAGTTTATGCTGTCCTGTCCCCTATTTGTGAGGGGAAGCATTTTGTTTTCTTATTTCAGTAGTTGTTTTTATTCTGTGTTATGTGGTATTGAAAAACTGTAACTAGAAAGTTTGAGAGAATAGCTGGGCACAGTGGGGCATACCTATAATCCCATCTACTCAGGAGGCCTAAGAAGTAGGATCTCAAATTCAAGACCAGTCTAGGAAACTCAGACCATGTCTCAAAATTTAAAAGGGGGCAGGGGATGTAGCTCAGTGGTAGAGCACCCCTGGGTCCAACCCTAGTGTTGCCCACTCACCAAAAAAAGAGAATAAAGAAAACGAAGGAATAGGATGATGGTGTTAGTATTTTGGCACCTGTAAATTTGGCCTTTTTCTCTAGTATTTCCAACTTTGAATATCCTGTTGATATTTTTTTCCTCCCAGAGGGATTGAAAATTACATTTTTTAATCTAAACAGTGTCTCTCAAATGATGTCTCATATCTAGAACTAAAAGATGTTTGACTAGATAAAATCTTGATTTTTGATGTACAAAATGTGGTCACCATACTGTTTTCTCTTTGTGTCCCCAGTGCTAAGCACATTTGACATGTGGCAGATGTTTAGTGAATGTTTACTGAATGACTGGAAAGACTAGTTCTCTTTTTGTAATGTGTTCTCATTTTTACCTACTAAAGAAAGGTGTGCTCTGAGACAGGAAATTGTGATTACCAACTGTCCCAGTTTAACTTCCCCAGTGGAAAGAGAGAGCTCTCCTATTTACAGGTCAGCTATATTGAAGAACTCTGGTTCTTTGGTGGTTATGTGCCTACCCTTTAGACCAGTTAGTACTGCACCAAAGGAGGTATTGTGATTGGCCAAGCCTATGTTAAGTTTTCCTGTTAATGGACATGGAGGCAGATTCCATTACTAAAAGGAAAGCTGAGGAGGTTGAACAAATTGGCAAGTACGATTGTCCATCTCCAAGAATTTAAATTTTCAAGCGCTTCTCCTCTCTTAACTCCTGCCAATTTGTGAAAAAGTACAAGTTAAAAAGAAAGGAAAGATGGTATGTAAACATGGGCAATGCATACCTTAGTATTTTTATCATGGGGAAGGAGACAGCAATAGACTCTGTAGAGTGATTGAAAGATAGAAATCTTAAGGGTTAAGTCCCTTCCTTTCCAAATTTCCATATCAGGATCTTGATCCCTCCAGGGAAACAGTTGCAGGTTTTTAATGCAAGCCTGGGTGATTTTTCTGCTCTTTCCTCGTAGGGTCAAAGTTCATTGAAGTGGTTAAATAAATGTACTTTGATGCTATCACAACTCACCTTATTTAACTGAATTTGCTTAGTGGCAGTTATCTCCATTTCCTCTTCAAGCTTGTTTTGGGGAGCTATGCGAGGTGTGAGAAAGGAAAGAATTGACTTGAGTACCTTTTAGGAAATGGGAGAAGTGTGAGTTCTGATATGCTTTTCCCTCTTTCATCACTGATAAGCATCTTTTCCTTGTTCTTTTAAATGTACTTCTATCACATGTTGCTGTATGCAGAAAGTATTCTCTAGTGGAAGAATGGAGCCAGAGCAAAAGGAAACATCTGAGCTTTATTGATCTGTGCTTATCTTACATCGTTCCTCCCTGCTGAGGAGGTGATTGATGCTTTTAAAAAAATCCCTCAGGATCCTTTGTTGGATGTTGTCATTGCTGTTTCAAAATTGGAAAACAATTATGCATAAATAATGTGGAGAAAATACTTTCCTTGATTTTTTTCCTTCTAAAAATGAGCAGGAAGAAATTACACAAAGTGAGAAAATAATAATATTATATAGAAACAATTCCATTTTCACTTAGCAAACCTACCATTAAGCAAGAGAGTCTTGTGAGGAATTTGCTGTTATTATTGTCTGCATATTTCCTACAAGCCCCTGATGTGAGGTGTTTTTTGTCGTTGTTGTCGTTGTTCTCAAATTACCATTTTGGCATCCAGAAATCTTTTCCCAGCCCAAACAACAACAAAATCATGTACACATTAAAAAAAATGTTTTTTAATTTCACTATCAACCCTAAAATGAATGACCCCCCTAGTTATTTTTAAGTACTTAATATAAATTCCTTCAACTGATATTGGGATAATGTTTCAATTTGTCATCATTAATGAATACTATCCAATTATCTTTTCATATAAATTGCATCGTTATATACATTGTTATATACATGCAGTTTCTGTGGTATGAACATGTCTCCATAAATTTTTTTTTCTTTTTTAATAAACAGTAAAACAAAAATGCATAAGCTGCCTCCCTGCCCACCCACCTGTCATCTATGTATAGTATTTTCTATGTCATAACTTATCAGACGTGATCCCTATTCTTAACATGTAAACACCATGCAATTGTTAATTTTTTTTTTTTTTATGGTACCAGGGATTGAACCTAGAGGTGCTTAACCACTGAACCACATCCCCAGCCCTTTTTTATATTTTATTTAGAGACAGGGTCTCACTAAGTTGCTTAGGGCCTCGCTAAGTTGCCAAGGCTGGATTTGAACTCACAATCTTCCTACCTCAGCCTGCAGAGTGGCTGGAATTACAGGTGTGCACCCCTGCACCTGGCAATTGTTAATATTTTTTTAAAAATCAAATATCTGTAATTCATAATCTCCTGTAAATTGTTGGTATTGTAAGTGCTACTTTGGTAATAGAAACCTACAAGTGTTTGATAAGGTGCTTCTGTTGTACCTAAGAACATTGACCTTCTAAGAGAAACAGATGTATGTAAAGTAAATTTAATCCAAGGCAGAGCTAACTTGTTTTCTTTCACATTTGATATAATATTATTTGTCCCTGTGACATTTCAAGTGGATGTACTTGTGCATGTGGTACACATGATTCAAATTTTTAGTATTCTTTATCCTTCCTGCTAATATCTTCTAGTTTCACCAAGACTAAAAATAAACTTTTTTTATGCTGGGGATTGAACCCAGGGCCTTGTGCTTAACAGGCAAGCACTCTACCAGCTGAGCTATATCCCCAGCCCCTAAAATAAACTTTCATACTTGAGGTGTCTCCCTAAAGTTTTCCTATACCTAGCCTATTTCTCTTTCGTACAATGCCAGATTATCTTTCTAAATACAAAGTCTTGCTCATATCAAATTCCTACTTAACTATCTCCACTCTCTGTCTTTGTGTACAGGAAAAATTCTAACCTCTAGCATGAGTTTAGGTTACAAGAATCAGATGTTCCTGGGGTTCACCCAGTGGTAGAGCACTAGCCTAGCATGTGTCAGGCATTGGGTTTGATTCTCAGCACCACATATAAATAAATAAAATAAATGTCCATCGACAACTAAAAAATGTTTTAAAAAAGCAAATGTCTGGGCTGCCCACCGCTGAAGTACCAATATTTGGTAGCTGAATGTTGGTGAAAAGGAATCAGATTTATTAAAAGCTGGTCCTAAAGAAATTAGAGGGGTTAGTTCCTCGAAGCTGTCAGGGCAGGAAGGGTTTTTATGGGGAGAGGAAGCAGTGAGGCTGGGTGAGGTCGTCCTTAGCTCTGCAGCTAGTTACTAAGGAAGGGTGTTACAAAGGCCATCTGTGTTCTGTGAATCTGAAGAAAGGTCTAGCTTCACTCTAGCCAAAGAATTTGGGAGAGTGGAAGGGCAAAGGGAAGGGGGAGCAAAGGATACTTTCGAGAGATTTCTATTATGCTTAGAAGCCATCAATGATGATCTGGCCTCAACAACAGTATTAGTTTCAAAATTAGTCTGCCTTGTGATCCTCCCCAACCACCACATCATTATGACATGTTTAATTGCTTGTTGTTTCCAAACTTGGCTTTCGTGAATCCATCTTCACATGTGCTGCTTGATTTGAGTATCTTCCTCCTACTTTACTGCTGAAATATCCAGTGATACCTCTAGAACTCTGCATCATTATAACACTGTGTCCTGATTGCTGTTACAGCATGAATACTATGTATTTTAATTAATTGTTTATGCCTTTCTCATTAGACTAGAGAATCTTTAAAAGGCGTGTGGACTGGTTATTATTTTTGGAGATTCCCTCTTCCATGCCCATTGTGGTGCCCTGATACGTGGTAGTTCCATAAACCTTTGTTAATCAGGTACAGATGTAGGGTTTTTCCCCCTGAAGGAATTTGTGCTGTAAACATGTCCAGTGAATAGAGGACCTATTTTTTCCATCCATTCTTCCAAAGTAGTGTCACCATCTGGGGGATCTGAGGAGACTCTTAGGAGCAAATGAGACCTCTGCTTGAACCTTCTGGGTTCTTCACCACATCACAGAAAAGAATTTAAGGCCATGTTCAGGTACAAGTAGCAGAGCAAGTGATTTACTATAAAGGGAATGTACACACTAGAGAATGGGAGTATGGGTGATCTTAGAGACACTCAACTTGTCTTGGTCTGGGATTTTAAAGTAACTAGGAGGCTGAACTAGAGATGGAGTCAGGGCACAGTTACTCAGTTTCTTTTCGGTTTTCCTTGTGCTCCTGCTTATCAAATTCCTGCTTAGTTATCTCCACTCTCTTACATTGTGTACAGGAAAAATTCTAACCTCTAGCACTGCCACCCTCAAGTGTTCTAATAATGCTACTTCCTATGATGCATGTAACATTAGCATCTTAAATCTCCACCCAAGGGTGCATGTCTTACCATTACAATAAGGCCTGCTCATTTCTCAGTCACCGAAGTCTTTGATGTGCATGCCCTTTAAAGGAGTGGTTCTTCTAGATGCCTCCTGATCTTGGGGGTTTTGTTGTTTTTTCATCAGCCATTCAGCAAGCTGGGGGCCAGAATGCCAGTATAAGGACATAGGTGGGTTGCTCAAGAATAGTTTGTTCTTTGTATCAATGGTTTATGGACATTTTTCTTTTGAGACTCAGTGTTCTATTTTCCTAAATTCCTTTCTCAGCAGGACCTGTTTAGAGCATTCTGGTAATTTAGTTGCAGACAAAGGGAAGTATGACCTATTAAGACCTTGTTACAATTTACTTGATAAGTAAGTATTTCAGACTGAGTTAAATAGTCCAAGAGAGTCATCATATACTAACACAAGTTGGGTAAGATTGGAAAGGACTGATTTTTAAATGGTGCTCTTAAATAGTTTGTGCTTGTCTGAGTTGTATGTTTTGGTTTTGCTTAAATATGAAATGGTCATCCTTTCAGTCATTGCTTGAAGGACTGTCATTCAGAGCAGTTGGATTGAGTGTGTTCATACTTAAGTGTGAATAAAAAAAATACCAGTTTTGCCTCATCTGATTTGTTGTTTTCCTCTTTCAGTCAGCAACAAAGTGTACATATCAGTTTCAGATTTTAACACAAGTATGACAGAATTCCACTATTTGCTATGCAGATGTCATAGGTGTATATTTTCCATTTTTATGTCTCTAGGTAATTAGTTCAGAAGATTTTGATTCATGAAATGGCAGATGTCTTCTCAGCCTTCACAAAGTAATTACAGGTTAATTATATTTTTCCATGCTACTATCTTCATAAAAATTTGCCCATCAGTACATGAACATTTGGCATATTACTGCACTGAATAATTGCATTCATGGGGCAAATATTTCTACTAACCACCCATCCATCCAAAAAAAAAGACCAAAATAGCTTTACTAGATAAAAATCAAGCTGTAATGAATGTCATAAATAGTTTTGAAAGAAAGAGAAGCCATCCCTTTACATACATCCTGAAGGGTGTATGTTGGAGTGTCCTAAGGGACAGCCTTACCCTTTTTCCTGGACATGAGGACTCCTTGTCTTCAATACCACAGGGCCTGGCACAGACTGGGTATTCAATAAATGTTTAAATGAATGGATGGCTGAGAATTTAGATTGGTGTAGTACAATAGTGATCCTACATTCCCACTTTCTGCCCCGCTTTTGCTAAATTATAGGGATGTTCTCTGATGTGAAGTCAAGTTAGAGTATTTTATTTGCCTTATTGTTTTGCTCTAAATACTAGTTTTAGGCCATTAAAACCCACAATTAATATTTATAGTTATATTAGATATTGTCAGGAGCTGAAGTGAAAAATAAGTATAATAAAGTTGTGGCCTGGTGTGCATGCCTGTAATCCTAACTAGTCTGGAGACTGAGGCAGGAGGATTTGAAGGCCAGACTGGACAACTTAGTAAGACCCTTTGTTGAAATAAAAATAAAAGAGAAAGAACCAGGGACGTAGCTCTGTGTTAGTGTGCTTGCCTAGCAAGTGTGAAGCAGTGTTATCTACAAAAAATAAAATAAAATAAAAATAAAGTTCATGCAGGCTGAGGGTGTAACTCAGTGGTATTACATGTGCTTAGTGAGGTTCTGGGTTTAATCTCTAGCATTAAAAAAAGAAAGAAAGAAAAAAAGTAGTGTATTAACTTTCTAGGCAACCTTGGGCAGATATTGCATCTGTACTATCACTCAGTGTCTTTCTACAATTAAAGGATTTAGATAATCTGAAAGATTTCTTATTGGGACGTTTATATGTGGGTAGACTATAGTTGCATAAAATACAATGTTTAAGACAGGATACTTAATTTACTGAAATCAATTTGTATGGAGCTATAATTTAAATGGAAATGGAATTAATTGAGGAGCATTTCTTTAGGGTGGCAGCAAGTTGGATCTGTAAGAACAGCATGATTATAGGTGAAAAATAAACTTTTTCAGGTGAAAGAACTCCTTTCTCTTGGGGAGTTGAGGTAAGGAAAGTGTGATTTTTAAGGTTTAATGTTGTGATTATCATCTTTACATCTTATTGCCAAACCCTTTACATAAGTATGGGAGAGGCTGAATTTCCTGGCTCAAGTTTTCTTGCTTTATATGAACGAGACTGACAGACATAAATTCAGTCCTTTAGTTTTTTTTCGGGGCAAAAGTCAGTAACTTTAACTTGAAAATATTCAAATGTCCCTCCAATCCCACATTTAAAATCAATAAAATGATCACTCTCAGAGCACAAAAAAATGGGTAAAAATAATCCATATATGTTTGTAGGACTAAGGGAGCTATCATGAAGAAAAACATTTTCCTGTATGTCCAGTGTTATCTTTTAGAAGTCAAGGTAAGGAAGTAATTCAAAGATCTGGAAGACCTCAGAAATGACTCTCCCAAATTAACAAGTGAATTACAACTCCAGCAGAGAACATGTGGAATATAGTCTTTGAATCACCTTTTTAAAAGCACCCTGTTCCTGCTGATGGGCAGAATCACAGCCTTTAGGATAGAAGTCCCCTGTGTTTCTCCTTTGCTAGCAAAGCAGTAAAACTTTTTTCCTTTTATTCAAAAAAAAGAAAAAAAGTCAAGGTTATCCTTTGCAGATGTTTAAGCATGTTAATTTTGTATTCTAAAAGCTAACTAGAAGATTCAAAAATGAAATATTAATACTTCTCTTTATTTGACTTTAAACATAAATTGCAGGCCTTGAATAGAGCATAATTCAAGGATAATTTGTTGTAGCAAACACTTAAACATGTAAGTTTTTTGGAGTATTCTATTTGAAAACTAGGGGAAAGACTACTTTTTATAAAACAATCTGCAGCTTTTTGTGGCCTTTTCATTCTTCTCAGAAAATAGTTTGTTAAACTTGTAAGGGAGACAAATAAAAATATTCTTTTGCAGTCATAATTTTTAAGATGTTTTATGGCCTGTTCTTTTCATTCTGTCTTCTTTGTAGTCGTCTACTTAATGAGTGCAAAGCATTTGCGCTCTTGTAGCTTTCTTAAACTACACATCCAAATTCGAAACACAGAACATACTTCCAGGATATGACAGATGGCAAAAAATAATACTAAAATGTAAAATCTGAAGAACAAGAGAGTAATGTTCATACTTTAATAACTTCTGACATCTAGTCCTTCTGAATCAGTTCTCTAATTGTTGATCTTTACCTGATATTTAAAAACATATATTGTATGCAGCTGTACAAGTAAATCTGATATACAGATTCAATATAGCTATTTAAATAGCTATATTGAATATAGTTATTTAAATAGTTGTTGATTTTGGCCTCTGAATAAGAATTTCTCTTTTGCATGAATCTGTAGTCCCAGCACTTAGGAAGCTGAGTCAGGAAAAGTCCAGGAGTTTGTGACCAGCCTGGGTAGCATATCAAGACCTGTCTCAAGTTAAATAAAATAAAGTAAAAGTGAAGTATAAAGTAAAGTAAAATGAGTATAAGGAGTTTTCAACCTGACTTTCAACTATTGCCATTTTGGATCAACTAATTATTTCTTCTGGAGGACTGACCTGTATAGTGTAGGATGTTTAGCAGCATACCTGGCTCTACACACTAGGTGCCTATAGCACCCTCTAGTTGAAGCAGTGAAAAATGTTGCCAACATCTGTGAATTCATGTTTTAGTTTAATGAAATAGAGGGTTACACATAGAAATATTAGAAATGTGTTTATACACAGATTAATACAACTCTTTGCTCTGTCAACATACAGAATCTAGAAACAATGATGTCACTCTAGAAACAAGGACAACTTGTCTTCAGATCTTGGTTTCTAATACCATTCTCCAACTAAGAAACCAGAGCTCCTTGGAGAAATGTCAGATGCTAGGACCGGGTCAAAAAACTACATGATCAGTCTAGAACATCTTGTAGTGTCAGGATGTAAGAGAGTCCTCAAAAAAGGGGGCAGGGGAAGGGGAGGACCGAAAATTCCACAATGATAATAGTATGCCAGAGGGAAACAGGAACTAACTGGAGAGCTCTAACAGTCAAAGCCAGAACAATGTGAGCAATAAATAGCTCAAATATTAAATAAAACATTGGATTATAACTCAGAGTGCCACATAAATATCCATGCATCTATGTTGAAATAAGCAAATTATTGTATAAATTAATAAAAATGCAAAATAGACAAATCTACATAGAGGAATTCAAAATAAATTATGTAAGTATGTGTCCTCAAGGTGAGCAACCTAACTCCCATCCCTTAAATATGAGCTGCTCATAGTGACTTCCTTCAGAAGAGTATGGTGTAGAAAGGAGAGAGGTAAGGGCTGGGGATATAGGTCAGTGGGTAGAGTGCTTGCCTTGCAAGCACAGGGCCCTGGGTTCAATCCCCAGCACCGCAAAAAAAAAAAAAAAAAAAGAAAAAAAAAAAAAAAAAGAAAGGAGAGAGGTAACAGGAGAAATCTGACAAACACTACCTCAGCCAGGTGATTGAAGTTAATGTCAAGAGTAATAAATCATACTGGTAGATATATCTATATAGAGATATATACATATCAATATGAATTAATGAGTGTAACTATGCTTCAAAAGTCTTCCAAACACACTGCCCCAGTGTCATCATGAGAAAAGATCAAGAAATCCCAGTTGAGGGACACCATATAGAATACCCGACAGTTGCTACTCAAATATTTAAAAAACAAGGAAGGCCTAAGAAACTGTTAAAAACCTTGAGGAGACATGACAAGTAAATATAATGTCATTTTCTGGATCAGAAAAAAACAAAAGGGCTTTAGGTAAAACTTGGGATATGTGGGTAACAAATGAACTTTAGTTAATAGTAATGTATCAATATGCTTCATTAATTGTGACATAGTAATGTAATACAGTAATAAGAGGAATTGGTGTGATACGTGGGAATTCTCTGAACCAGTTTTACAACTTTTCTGTAAATCTAAAACTGTTTCAAAGTAAAACTTTTATTTTCAAAAAAGATCTCCAAAATTGCCAAGTGTTTCCTAGGGAACAAAACTGCCCCCATTTGAGAGAATCACCATTATAGATAATATGTTGAGTGTGTCCCTAGTGAAGAAATAGTGGAAATGTGTAGGACACCTAGAAGGTAGCTCTTCCAGTCTTTCTCCCTTAAAACTTTGGTGTCCTTTAGGGTTCTGTACTTTTTGCTTTTCTTGTTCTATAAGCCTTTAATTGCCTCATGTATGTCTATGTCTCTTATCTAAATGTTGACACCATTAACTCAGAATCTTTTTATTTATTCATTCTTTTTAGTTATATATGACAATATATATGACAAAATATAATATATATGACGATATATTAGTTATATATGACAATATATTATAATTTTGGCAAATTATAACATATTGTGGTTGTACATGATGTGGAATTACCCTGGTCTTGTATTCAAATACAAGACTAGGAAAGTTATGTCCGATTAATTCCATAGGAAGGACAGTAGAATTAATTCAGAATCTTTAGCCTGGTCTCAGTGAGCATGAGGCTTCTATGTCTGGCGGCAGAGTAGGCCTCTACTATACTTGTGTGTCTCATAGCACGTCAAACTCAGTAAGTGTTAAACAATTCAGTCACAAAATCTGAACTTCCCTGCATTCTTTTGACTTGTTCCTCCCATCTGTCTGTGTGCGAGTTATTCCAGATTCCTTGTACAATAGAGCCTGAATCACTGTACCTCACTTTCTCCTGATGTGTATTTTACTTTGCTGCCAGTGAGGGGTCTAAAAACAGGAAAAGGATCCTAGAAGAATCCTTTAAGGATTCCTTATTGCCTGCAGGAAAATTTTCCTCTATTGTTACAACCTTTCATGTTGATAAAATAGGCCACATCCTCTTTTGTGTCCCTAAATCTCTTATAATGTACCATGTACATTGCTGATATATCTTGCCCTCTGCTCTACCACAAGCTGTCACATAAGACCGTATCTTTGTGTCCTGGCTTTGATTCATTCACATTGACTGAATTAAGTGATTTAAAGAAGATTTTAGTTTATGGCTGTAGTTTTATTCACTGTTTGAGTAGTTTTCTTTGTATTGTTATTTCTTAGAATATGGCTTTATAAATTCAACAAGTAGTAACCAGATGTTTATTTTTTATTTATTTATTTTTATTTTTACAGGCTGCATTTTGATTCATTGTACACAAATGTGTACAACTTTTCATTTCTATGGTTGTACACAATGTAAATTCACATCATTCATGTTATCATACATGTACATAGGGTGATGATGTCTGTCTCATTGCACCATCTTTCATACCCTCCCCCCTCTCATTTCCCTCGACATAATCCAAAGTTCTTCCATTCTTTTCTTACCCCCCACTTTCCACCCCCATTATGTATCATCATTCACTTATCAGAGAAAACATTCAGCCTTTGCTTTTTGGGATTGGTTTATTTCACTTAGCATGATATTCTCCACTTCCATCCATTTACTTGCAAATGCCATAATTTCATTCTTCTTTATGGCTGAATAATATTCCATTGTATATATATACCACAGTTTCTTTATCTATTAATCTATTGAAGGGCATTTAGGTTGGTTCCATAATTTAGGTATTGTGAATTGAGCTGCTCTAAACACTGATGTGGCTGTGTGACTGTAGTATGCTGATTTTAAGTCCTTTGGGTATAAACTGAGGAGTGGGATAACTGGGTCAAAAGGTAGGTCCATTCCAAGTTTTCTCAGGAATCTCCATACTGCTTTCCAGAGTGGCTGCACCAATTTGCAATTCCATCAGCAATGTACAAGTGTGCCTTTTTCTCCACATCCTCACCAACACCTATTGTTGCTTGTATTCTTGATAAAAGCCATTCTAAGATTTATCTGTATTGATTTTGTATCCTGCTACTTTGCTGAGTTCATTTATGAGTTCTAGAAATTTTCTGGAGCCCCTATATATAGAATCATGTCGTTGGCAAATTGTGATAGCTTGAGTTCTTCTTTTCCTATTCGTATCCCTTTAATTTCTTTGGTCTGTCAGATAGCTCTGGCTAGTGTTTTCAAGGATGGTGTTGAATAGAAGTGGTGAAAGAGCTCATCCCTGCCTTGTTACAGTTTTTAGAGGGAATGCTTTCAGTTTTTCTTCATTTAGAATGATGTTGGCCGTGGGCTTAGCATAGATGGCCTTTACAATGTTGAGTTATGTTCTTACTATCCCTATTTTTTCTAGTATTTGGAGCATAAAGGGGTGCTGTATTTTATCACATGTTTTCTCAGCAGCTATTGAAATAATCATATGATTCTTAACTTTAAGTCTATTATGTGATGAATTATGTTTATTGATTTCCAGATGTTGAACCAACCTTGCATCCCTGGGATAAACCCCACTTGATCATGGTGTACTATCTATTTAATATGTTTTTGTATGCAATTTGCCAGAATTTTATTAAGGATTTTTGCATCTATGTTCATCAGGGATATTGGTCTAAAGTTTTCTTTCCTTGCTGTGTCTTTGTCTTGTTTTGGTATCAGTGATACTAGCTTCATAGAATGAGTTTGGAAGGGTTCTCTCCTTTTCTACTTCATGGAATACTTTGAGGAGTATTGGTATTAGTTCTTCCTTAAAGGTCTTGTAGAACTCGGCTGAGAATCCATCTGGTTCCGGGCTTTTCTTGGTTGGTAGGCTTTTGATGACTTCTCTATTTCAGTGCTTGAAATTGATCTGATTAAATTGTGTATATCTTCCTGATTCAGTTTGGGTGGATCATATGTCCCTAAAAATTTGTCAATGTCTTCAATATTTTCTAATTTGTTGGAGGATAGATTTTCAAAGTAGCTTCTAATTATGTTATATATTTTAATGACGTCTGTCATGATCTTTGCTTTTTCATCGTGAATTCTAGTAATTTGAGTTTTTGCTCTCCTTCCCTTCATTAATGTGGCTAATGGTTTATCAATTTTGTTTACTCTTTCAAAGAACCAACTTTTCATTTTGTCTGTTTATTTATTTATTTATTTATTTATTTATTTATTTATTTATTTATTTTTGGTGCTGGGGATTGAACACTGGGCCTTGTGCTTGGGAGGCAAGCACTCTACCAACTAAGCTACATCCCAGCCTGTGTTTTGTCAATTTTTAAAATTGTTTCTCTCATATCAATTTCAGTGATTTCAGCTTTGATTTTAATTATTTCCTGTCTTCTACTACTTTGGGTGTTGATCTGTTCTTCTTTTTCTAGGACTTTGAGATGTCATGTTAGGTCATTTATTTGTTGGATTTTTATTCTTTCATTGAATGAGCTCAATGCAATGAATTTTCCTCTTAGTACTGCTTTCAGAGAGTCCCAGAGATTTTGGTATGTTGTATCGTTGTTCTTGCTTACCTCTAAGAATTTTTTTTATCTCCTTCCTGATGTCTTCTAATATCCAAGCACCATTCAATAGTGTATTATTTAGTGTCCAGGTGTTGGAGTAGTTTCTGTTTTTATTTTATCATTAATTTCCAATTTCATTCCATTATGATCTGATAGAATGGAAGGTAGTATCTCTATTTTTTTGTATTTACTAATGGCTGCTTTGTTGCATAGCATATGGTCTATTTAAGGGAAGGATTCATGAGCTGCTGAGAAGAAAGTGTATTCACTCGATGATGGATGAAATACTCTATATATGTCCATTAAGTCTAAATCATTGATAGTATTATTTAATTCTACAGTTTCTTTGTTAAGCTTTTGTTTGGAGGATCTATCCAGTGGTGAGGGCGCTGTGTTAAAGTCACCTAGCTGTATTGTGTTGTGGTCTATTTTTTCCCTGGAATTGAGAAGGATTTGTTTGATGTACATGGGAGGGGGATGGATGTACATTGATTGGGGCATAAATATTTACAATCCTTATGGCTTGCTGATTTATGGTTCTCTTAAGCAGTATGAAATGTCCTTCCTTATCCCTTGTGACTAACTTATATTTGAAGTCCATTTTATCTGATATGAGGATGGAGACCCCTGCTTTTTTACTGAGTCCGTGTGCATGATATGTTTTTCCCCATCCTTTCACCTTTAGTCTGTGGATGTCTTTTTCTAAGAGATGAGTCTCTTGAAGGCAGCATATTGTTGGGTCTTTCTTTTTGATCTAATCTGCCAGTATATGTCTTTTGATAAATGAGTTTAGGCCATTAACATTCAAAATTATTATTGAGATATGATTTGTATTCCTGGACATTTTGGCTTATTTTTGGTTTTTAACTTGAGTTGGTTTCTCCTTTGATTGACTTTTTCTTTAGGGAAGTTCCTTCCTTTGCTGACTTGCATTGTTGTTTTTCACTTCTTCCTCACGAAATATTTTGCTGAGAATGTTCTGTAGTGCAGGCTTTCAATGTGTAAATTCTTTTTTAACTTTTGTTTGTCATGGAAGGATTTTATTTTATCATCAAATCTGAAGATTAGTTTTGCTGAGTATAAGATTCTTAGTTGGCATCCATGTTCTTTAAGAACTTGAAATATATTGTTCTAGGCCTTTCTAGCTTTTAGAGTCTGAACTGAGAAATCTACTGGTATTTGTATTGGTTTCCTCTTATCTGTAATCTGATGTTTTTCTCTTGCAGTCTTTAAAATTCTATCTTTATTTTGTATTCTGGGCATTTTTATTATAATGTGCATTGGTGTGGATCTTTTGTAATTGTATGCATTTGGTGTTCTGTAAGCCTCTTGTATTTGATTTTCCATTTCATTCTTCAGGTTTGGGAAATTTTCTAATATTATTTCATTGAACAGGTCATTCAGTCCTTTGATTTGTATCTCTGTGCCTTCCTCAATCCCATTTAATTCTTAAATTTGGTCTTTTCATAATATCCTATAATTCTTGGAGGTTCTGCTCATGATTTTTACCATATTCTCAGTTTGGTCAACTTTATTATCAAGATTAATTATTTTGTCTTCATTGTCTGAGATTCTGTCTTCCATGGGATGTATTCTGTTGGTGATGCTTTCTATTGAGTTTTTAATTTGGCCTATTTTTTCCTTCATTTCAAGAATTTCTGTGTTTTTTTTTTTTTTCAGAATCTCTATCTCTTTATTGAAATGCTGTTTTGCTTCCTGTATTTGCTCTTTTAACTGTTTATTGGAGTGATCATACATTGCCTGCATTTGCTCTCTTATCTCATCCTATGCTTCACAGATCATTTTAATTATGTACATTCTAAACTCCTTTTCTGACATTTCTACTGCCATGCCATCTTTGGATTTTATTAATATAGCATCTTGTTTTGTTAGGAATACTTTCTTCCCCTCTTTTTTTCATGTTGTTCCTGTATCTTCCCCTCTAGCAGTGAAGATCTGAGGTATTGCAGTTTTCCCCCTGTAGGTTTATTGTGACCCTGCAGGTTTCCAGTACCTCTTCTTTGAGGGGGAGATCAATATTAGCTGCACCCAATACAAATAATATGCAGCCCTAAACCACATAGCCCCTATAAAGACATTAGCAGTATTGTAATAAACAGGATGAGTTCAATTATTATCTACAGTATAGCCAGTAAGCGTGCAATGAGCTGTACAATATCTATTAGTGGACAAAGAGGATGGGGAGGGATGTAGGATGTAACTGTTAATGGGATAAGAAAAGAGTATATAGAGGTACTCGATCATGGGAAGACTGAGAATGGGATCAAAAGAAGTTGGTTGTTAGCATGAGAAAAGGGAGAAAGAGACTCCCAGGAAACAGGACAATAGAGTGAGGAAAGAAAGAACAAAAAATGTTTTAAAAAATCTACAGTACAACAGTCATCTACTGCTTAAACCTTCCAGTCCTCAGTATCCTGATGCAAGCGAGGTGCCTGTCAAAGAACCTCCAGTCTCCAGCAGGCGCCTGAGGATGGGTGCTGCCCCACCCAAAGATGGCAGCCTCCCCCATGGGGATAATTCAAGATGGCTGCACCAGCCTCCAAACATACTGGGGAGCCACAGCATGGCAGTTGCCAGGGTCTAGCATCAGTATCTGGAAGCGATAGTTCCCATATGTTTTTTATTTGTATAAGCAATGGGTTTTCATTGAGCACTATGATTGGCCTCATACTTAATTCCAGTTTAGTAGTTGGGAAAGGAAGAGAAGTTAAAATCATATAAAAAAATCATATCAAAAAGGAACCTTACTTTTATTCTCACATGTCCACATATCATGCAATAAAAGCATAATTATTTAAATCCTAACCATGGCAGTTTGATTGGGGCAGAATTTCAACCATAATTAGAAAAGCATTGTCTCCTACCCCCATTCCCATTTAATAGTTGCCTCCATTCACATTGATTTAAAGTTTGGGCAAATGCACCTAATCTTTCTGTGGCTACCAGAATTGCTTCAAAGTAAAATTGCTGTGAAACTTGTAGATCAAATATATTTTCAGTGATAGATAAGAAGTGTGTATTGTGTTTTATTGCTAAAAGGATCCTAATTCTAACCAGGTTAATTTTAAAAGTAATTGTATTTATTTAGTGTGTTATTTAATATTGTATAAGGTATGCTTACTGTGAGACAATGTCTAAGAGTTCTTAGTGCTTATTTATCAATAGAAAATGTAATGCAGGAAGCAGCTAACCAGTATTTGGTTATATACTGTCTTCAAGTTTTAAGTCTTCAGAGAAATGACCAACAGTTGTTTCCTCCATTACTATGAGCTACATATCATTTTTTGGGGGGTGGGGAATGGGCACTGATGCCTTGTGACATCACCTTAATCCTATCTGTGTGTTAATAGAAACAAAAGCCTTGGGAATTATTGTTTCCTGTTTCATTCTTGCAGTTGCCTTTTTGTTTTCACTTATACTCCTAAAATTTTTAACTCCTAAAGTTATTAATTAATTTTGCTTTCTCCTCTCTCTCTCTCTCTCTCTCTCTCTTTGGAGTGACAGCCTTAACTGACATTAGGAGTTTGTCTTCTAGTCCCTGTTGCTCTAAGACGGTTGCACCAGTGCATTTCTTGCCTTGTCCCAGAGTCTTCCCTCATGCCCACACCTCCACAAAAGACACTAGAAGATGGCTGTAGGGGCTGGGGATGTATCTCAGCAGTAGAGCACTTACATAGCATGTTTGAGTACCAGGATAGGGGGGAAACCCATGGCTCTGGGAAGGGACTACATTAACTTTTCTTTCCCTTTGCTTTAAATTTTTGCATTGCCATATGTGAGTCTTTTGGTTTCTTACATATTTATAGTTATTCTCTGCCTGTCTTTGCCTTTTGTCATCTTAGAGACCATACTTTGTTTTACCTCAGTTATACAACTAACTGTGTGACTGGGTAAAATATGTAACCTTTCAATGCCTCTGGCTACTCATCTATAATAGTAATGGTACTCACCTCAAAGGGGTCTTGTGAGTATGAAGTGAGTTGATACATGTAAATATCTGTCTTAGGACAATGACCAGCCAATAGTAATCACTCAATGTATGTTAGCTATTCCCTTCCCTTTTTCTAAAGCTCAAACTTACAAAAATGGTTTTAAAAAAAAAAGCAAATAAGTATCCATACTGACTACTTAGACTGATTTTTAACTTATGGCAAATTTTCTTTATCCCTCATATCCATCTCTCTCTCTCTCTCTCTCTCTCTCTCTCTCTCTCTAATTTTTTACACTAAACTGCTTGAAAGTAAAGTGAAATGCAGTTATCTTGATACTTCAGCTCGTATCTCCTAAGAATATGGATAGTTTCCTTTAAAACCACAATGTCATTATCACACCCAAGAAATATAAGAATGAGATAATAAAAGCACTTAATATACAGGCAATGTTTGGTTTTTCCCAGTTATTTCAAGAATGTCCTTTACAGTTTTTTTCTTTCCTTTCTCTCTCCTTTTGAAAATCTGGGATACAAAGAAGAATCACTTTTGATTTAGTTGCCCAGACTTTTCAGTCATTTAGTTTAGACTAGTCTTCCCGCCTTCCTGCCCCCTTTTCTTTCTTTCTTTCTTTTTTTGGTCTTTTCATGACATTGACATTTTTGAAGAGTCTAGGGCAATTGCTTTGTAAAATGTTCTTTTGAGAACTGCATTTAGAGATTAAAAGGTAGTAGACTTTGTTAAATTGTATTTCTTTTTTGTAGTTTCCCTTAACTATTGTAATTCAAAGTTCCGAAAGATAAATGAATAATGGAGATAATTTGGGTCATTTGGAAAACCATAAAAAGTAAATGTTTTGAGTGGAATATTCCAGAGGATAAGATTAGTTTTATAAAGAAGAAAATATGATTAGGCTAAAAAGGTTGTTTTATTCGACAAAGGCTTTAAGTTTTTCTATTGCATTTTATTAATTCTTCAGTGTTTATTGAGCTCATGCTAAGTTGTTCCTATTCTGGTGTTTGCAGTTCAGGACTGATGCAGGAAAGTAATTAGGCAGGTATAGTACAGTGTGATAAGGCATATGAGCATATGTGATAAGGGGATTACTGGGTCCTAGGGAAGCAAACAAGAAGGGTAGAAACAGAATTGGGAGATCAGGGAAGCTTTGTCTAAGAAAGAACGTCCATGTAGAGACATGAATGTAGGTGTGGAGGGTGTATGAGACAACCACACAAGGGACTGCCCGAAGAGTGTTCCAGAGAAAAGGAGCCTCACGTTCAAAGCCCAGGAACAAAAGAGAGCCAGATGTTTAGAGAATCTAAAAATAACAGTGAGTGTGGAGTATGGAGGGGGAAACTACAGAGTAGCAGGAGGTAAGGCAGCAGAAGAAAACTGGAAACTTTACAAACTACATTAAGGGATTTGAATGCTATTCTAAATTTATTTGGAAGCCATCAGGAGATTACATGTAAAGGCAGAAGTATAATGTAATCAGATTTGTGCTTTGGGAAATCCTCCTGACTTCATTAAAAAATGGGGATGGGGAGTGCTGGTGGGAGGGTGTCCAGTTAGGAAACTGTTGTTGGTTAATTGGGTCAAAGAAGGTGGTGACTTGAATTAGGGTAATGGTTGTTGAAAAGGGAAGAACTGAATTTTTTTCTTTTTTGGAACCAGGGATTGAACCCAGGGGCGCTCCACCACTGAGCCACATCCCCAGCCCTATTTTGTATTTTATTTAGAGACAGGGTCTCACTGAGTTGCTTAGCGCTTTGCCCTTGCCGACATTGGCTTTGAACTCGAGATCCTCCTGCCTCAGCCTCCTGAGCCGATGGGATTATAGGCGAGCTCCACCACACCTGGCAGAACTGAATTATTTTGAGAAATATGTAGAAGATGATATCAATGGCATTTGATGATTCAGGAGGAAGTTTAATGTAAGAGTTAAGTTGGGTGCAGTGGCCCATGCTGATAGTTCCACCTACTAAGGAGGCTGAGCCAGGGTAAACAGAACACAAATACCGTAATTCACTCTGAAAAAGTTGATCCCATAGAAGTTGAGAGTAAAATAGTTAGTTGTTTCCGGAGGCTGGGAAGAATCCGGGAGTGGGGAGAGGCTGGTCAGCCTATAGAATGTTACAGTTAGACAGGAAGAATAAGTTCTGGTGTTCTGTTGCACAGTAGGGTGTGACATAGTTAACAATAATGCATTGTGTTTCAGAATAGCAGGAAGAGAGGATTTTTAATGTCACCACAAAGACATGATGTTTAAAGTGATAGATATACTAATTACCCCAATTCGATCATCATACAACATATACTGGGCTGAAAACATCACATTGTATCCCATAAATATGTACAGTCATTATATATCAATCAAAAATAAAAAAGTAAACACAAAAGAAAAAGCTAAGGTATAAAACTTGGTGCCAAGTGGGAGGGTTTAGAAACCTTCCAGCATTCAGCACAACTTCATTTATATTAGCTTGGGCTGAGGTAAAATAGGCAATCAGATGAAAAAAAATTCTTTGCCTATTGATAAAATTCAGAACTGTAAATAAGTTGATTTGCTAATGGAGGGAAGAAGTGGCTGACTACTTTTCCCTGCTTTGCATCCGACTGGTGGATATAAAAAAATGTAAAATTGATTTCTAATTGGCAATGGCAGAGAATATCGAATGAGTTCTTCAGTCTTTGTGGATTGTGTCCTACAAATATATATTACTAGGATTTGTTACTATTGTGTTTACTAATGAAGTGTGTGTGCACATTGTTTGTTTCTCTCTCTCTCTCTTTTTTTTTTTGTGGTGCTGGGATTTGAACCCAGGGTCTTGTGCTTGAGAGGCAGGCACTCTACAAACTGAGCTATATCCCCAGCCCTGTTCGTTTCTCTTTTGCTAGAGATCAAACACAGGGCCTTGTTCATGCTAGGCAAGTGCTTTACCACTGAGCTACATCTCCAGCTCTCAACTTATTGAAAAAAAAATAGGACAATGAGTATCCATGAACCTAGATTCCACACTCATCTGTGTGTGTTTTGCCAAACCATTTCAAAGAATTGAAAATTTTATGACTCTTTGTCCCTAAAATATTCAGTATATATTTCCTAGAACTATAATACCCCATCATACCTAAGAAAATTGACAATAACTTCTTTTTTTTTTTTTTTTTGTACCAGGGTTTGAACCCAGGGACTCTTAACCACTGAGTCACATCCCCAGCCCCTTTTAAAATATTTTATTTAGAGTCAGGGTCTTGCTGAGCTGCTTGGGGCCTCATCCCAGGTTGTGAGGCTGGCTTTGAACTGGAGATCCTCCTGCCTCAGCCACCCAAGCTATTAGGATTACAGGCATGTGCCACTGCATCTGGTGACAATAACTTCTTAATATCACCTACTATCGGGTCTGTATTCAAATTTCCCTAATTATCTCAAAAAATTTTATAATTTTTTTTTCTCCTAATAGGATCTAACCAAGGTTTATGTGTTGCCTTTAAGTGTTACACCTATTTAATTTCTTTCAGAATAATTTCACACCTTTTTTTTGAGGGAGGCATGGGCTTTTTTATTGGTGTACTATAATTATACATAATAGGGAATGTAGACATTTTAACAATTTTTACATTCTGTGGTAGTCTGATTGTCTCCTCATACTGTCATTTATCTTGTTCCTTGATCCTTTAGAATTCCTGTAAACTAGAACATAAATCTAAAGGCTGGTGACATTCAGATTAGCCATTTTGGCAAGGATACTTCATAGGAGTATTACATACTTTATGCTACATTGCATCAGGAGGCTGTCAGATTTTTCCACCATTGACAATACTGATTTTGATCTTTTGTGTATAGTAGTATACTTTACTATTAGCAAGTAATCTGTGGGGAATAATTTCATTTGAAATGGCTTAGCATCTACTGATGATTTTTGCCTTGATTATTTATTTAGGGATTGGTAATTCTGACATTCCTTCTACATTGTTAACTGGCATTCTTAGGCAAAGAAGAAATTCTCTCTTCACCTGGAAATGAACAACAATTATTTCCCCCAAAGGCAGGGTAAATGATAAATTATTTTAGTTAGAGTTTTTTAAAAAAATATATTTTTAGTAGTAGATGGACACAATACCTTTATTTATTCATTTTTATGTGATGCTGAAGATTGAACCCAGTGCCTCACATGTGCTAGGCAAGGGTTCTACTACTGAGCTACAACCCCAGCCCTAGTTAAAGGTTTTGAAAACAGGAAGTTTGGTATTACAGTCACCTCCACTGGGTAGAGATGAGTTTCTTTTTTCCATCTCTTTATGAAAAGTATCATTTGGACTCATGGGTTTTTATTTTTTCAGTTTGTTACAATCAGTTTTAATCATTATTCTTTTGGGTATTTGGATTCTCTCGAATATCTAGTGTGCACCTCAGAAAGCTTTGACAGCCCTCTCTTAGTCTCGGAGTATTTCTTTACTTTCTAGAAAAACAGAATGACGTAGGCTCACCTACACTTTTCCTGGAACCAGTGGTTTCTCCAAGGAATCCTGGCTCCTCTTAGTGGAGAAGGGTATTTAGAAAGCATGATATGAGTACTAGAGATATTCATTGCTACTGGGGCATTATTACTTCTAGTGTATCTCATCAGGAATGTGCATATTTCTCATAGTTTATATAAAGGCATATTTTTATACCTATGTAAATTTAATATTACAATTTTATATTGTATCTTTTATCTTCCATTGAACATTTTGGTCCCTCATAATAGTCACATAATTACTTGCTGCATTCTACAGTATAAATAAAATAGCTTAAAAATTACAAAACCCAATATTAATACTAACAACCACTAGGTGAATTTAAAGATTTCTTTTCAGGTTTTTGTTGTTGTTGTTGTTTTTATTTTTTTTCCTTTTGGTACCAGGGATTGAACTGGGACACTTAACCACTGAACTACATCCCCAGATCTTTTCTGGTGCCTTGCAAAGTTGCTAAGGCTGGTTTTGAACTCACAATCCTCCTGCCTCAGTCTCATGAGCTGCTGATAGAGTGCCACTAGGTTCAATCCCCAGTACCACCAAAAAGAAAAAAAAAGGTGACTTGTATTTTTGTGATTTTCATTTATATTATCAAGTTGAAATACAATTAAGTTCATTTATCTCTACTTTTTTTCAGTTAAAGTTTGCTTATTGTTTTCTTTTATTTAGCTTAATTTTCTTAAAAATATAAAATGTTTGTTGGTTCAGATGTCGAACTATATGGTTATGAAGTATAGTTAGAGAATTTTTGCTTCTATTTTGTTTCTAACTTCTATTTCACTCCTCTCACCATTTCCACCATAGGTAACCATTCTTACTTATTTCTGACAACTCCTATTATTTGTTTGTTGTTGTGTAACTATCTTAATACATTAAGAATACTATTTCAAAAATACCATAGAGTGGATAGCTTAAACATATATTTCTTGTATTTCTGGAGGCAGGCAAATAAGTATAAGATCAAGGTGGGAGCAGATTTGATACCTGGTGAGAGTCTACTTCTTGGTTCATCGAAGGTCATCTTTTTAAGAGCTAGAGATGTAGCTCAGTGGTAGAGCACTTCCTTAGAGTGTGCAAGGTCCTAGGTTCAATCCCTAGCACCATTAAGAAAGAAGAAAAAAAAGAAGACCATCTTTTTGCTATGGTTCAACATGGCAGAAAGGACAAGGGAGTTCTTTGGGGCCTCTTTTGTAAGGGCAATAATGCATTCATTGGAACCCTCATGAATTAATCACCTCTCAAAGGCCCCACTTCCTAAACCATTACACTGGGGATTAGATTGTAGCATATGAATTTGTGGGTCGAAGGGACAATGCAAACATTTAGTCTCTAGCAGTAACTATGAATTCTACCTACAGAATAAAATAACTCATTATTTTATCTTTCATATTGGTTATGTCATTTTGTACTCCACAGCATACCTAGAAAGTGTTTGGTGCCTGGGGCAGACAATTTGTTTATAATACATTCCTCTTTTATATGAAAAAATTATTTTCAGTAATAAGCTTAAAATGAAATGAGTATAATAATGGATAGAAACAAAATATAAACATTCAATATTATCTTTATTGACTATTGAATATGTGATCATGCCAATAAAATAAATCTTACATTACAGAAAATGTTTACTAGAATATCTTCACCAAAAAATTAAACTTAGATTTCTATTATACTTTGTTTAAAAAAAAAAAACACTTCTGAAGTTTTTCTTTTTTGTAGAGTTTGGAAAATAACTGAAACATTGGTGATATTGGATGCACTACACTCGAGTAAACATTACCCTTTTGGTTTCTTCACTACTAGGAAGAGCAGCATCTTTTGTAGTCTCTCTTAGCATTCTTCAAATTTCTGTTTTTCCTACACAAATGTCCATTTCCTTAGATTTTATTGTTGTACAGTTAATGATCTGTAGCACAGTTTCCATGTACTGTTCTTTAAATAACAATTTGAAGCTTTGTATTTTACTGTTCATTGTTGAAGGCTGATTCCCATTGTCTGCAAATATTTTTGTGTCTAATTAACTCATCTAAAGCTTCCTGCTAGGGAGAAAAAGAAAAACCTAATAAAGAGAAATAGTATACAACTGTCATTGTTTATTTAGAATCTACTGATTAGTTGCAAGAATATGTGGTATGAGAGGACTAGAGATGTGAATCTCATTCAGAAGGATCTTGAATGACTTCAAAACATTACAAAATTAACCTCTGAAGTGAAAGTTTAACTGAGTATGTGTATCAGAAGCTAAGCTAGGAGTTCTCCAAGTTAACTTCCACATATAATTCAGTTCAGAGTTTATTGAGAAATAAGAAATAAAAGTATGCTAAATGAAGCTTACATACATGATATTAAAGCTTAACAGTCATGGCAACAGTTATTTAGACTTTAGAACCCAGGGCCTCGTGCATGCTAAGCAAGTGCTCTATTTCTGAACTATACCAGCCCTTTTTATTTTTTGAGACAGGGTCCCCAAAAATTGCCCAGGTGGTCTTTGAACTTGTGATCCTCCTGCCTTAGCCTCCTGAGTAGCTGGGACTACAGTTGTGCACCACTATGCCAAGTTTCTAACAGAAGTTTTTTTTCACTAACATTGTTTATTTAGAATTGCTGGCACATGAGGATAAAAAGCAGCCCAGTTTTTAAATTCTTTATGAATAATGCACTGTCTTATCATGGGCACATTAAGGTGGTCTGCGTCTATCACCCCACCCTTGGTTTGCCAGTGTATTTACCAGCAATGTATAGGAATGCCTGTGTCGCAGTTTATTATTCAATGTTTCCTCAGCCTGGATAGGTAAGAAATGGCATCTCGGTGTTGATTTATTTAGTGTTTATCTTGTGAGTGAAAACAAATACCATTTTATCAACTCAAAGATCATATTTCCTTTATTTTTGTAAACTCAAATCATTTCTTTCTCTCTCTTTTTTTGGTGCTGGATTGAACCCAAGGGCACTCTACCACTGAGCCACATCCCTAGCCCTTTTGGTTTTTAAAGACAGGGTCTTGCTAAGTTGTTTAGTGCCTTACTAAGTTGCTGATGCTGACTTTGAACTTGAAATCCTCTTGCCTCAGCTTCCTGAGCTGCTGGGATTACAGGTGTGCTCCACCACACCCAGCAATATTACGTCCCCCTCACTCTTCGTAATTTTCCAAAAGAGTTCTATATTTAAACAGAAGTTGTATTGGAGGAACAAAAAAGCAGGGCCCCATATTTTACTAAACTGGCCACGCTTGTGGGAAGCCTTACTACAGTATATATTAACAGAAGTCAGTTTCCCTCTTTCAGATGGCTTATGGATATTGCAGCCAGACGAGAAACCACAACAATCTCATGTGTAAACCTGGCAAAAAAAGCTATGACTGGTGAAGCAGAGTTTTCAAATTGCACTTAATTTCACATACTATCTCTTCAGATATGTTATTCTTAATTTTTTTTAAAATCACTGTTATAAAGTGAAAGGAAACATCATCAGTGGTTATTTTAAATTTTATACCACCATACAATGACATACAAAATTATGATCCCAATAATTAGAAATCAGTGATTTAACTATTAAGATCAGTTAAACTGGCCTGTTGACTGACTCTACTAGGTAATTTAATTAAAATATTTTTACTGCTTAAAGGTTATTCATACTTTGATAAGAAAAATTGTATATATTCTTTTAATAGGTCAACTAGGAATCTTTTGTATCCCACTTAAGTTTTTACATTTTATAGTTTTATATTTCATATAATCAGCTTTCCAGACATAGAATTGAACAATAAACTCTATTTTTCATGTCTGTAAATTCTTTCTGTAAATACATGTATGTATATATGTATATAATAAGTTATATAAATATAACCTTTATAGTTGTAAGCAAAGTGTATTTAGTGTTTGTCTTTGGGCCTTTTCTTGTTTTGTTTTTATTTTAACTTTAAAAAAGTGTACCATTTAAGACAAAAAATTAAACACAAAGCACACCCATAATCTTCTCATTAGCAACTGTTCAATTATTTGCTAGCTTTTCTTATTATTTTAAGATTTCGTCTAAAACCATCACATCTGACTCTGAAAATCTTCACCACTAAGAGTAATTTTCTCTTCAATAGTGGTATTTATATGCTGGTTCCTCTTTTAAATACAGTAGTATCCTTTAAGAGCATCAAAAGCAGACTTGGTTTTAATTCCAGATTTAAAAATTTAACAAAGTAGGTAAGGTTTACTGAAGGTAAGGTGCAAATGAATCATTACCCATGCTTCTTGACTTACATAAACCCATCATAAGTTGTAAATATCGTAAGTTGACAATGCATTTAATGCACCTAACCACCCAAACAGCTTAGCTTCACAGCATGGACTGTAGACTATCTTTTGTGTGCCCTTGTGATCACATGACTGATTGGGGGCACCAGATTGCTACTGCTGCCCAGCATCACAGGAGTATCACCTTATACAGTGCTATCTGGGATAATATAAAAATTATCAAAAAAAAATATCAAAAGCATGATTCCTACTAAATGGTGTGGCTTTTACATCACTTAAAAGTCAAAAAACCCTAACTCAAACCATTTTAAACTGGGGACTATCTGTATTTATTAAAGTGTTTAGAAACATTAATTCCCAGCATGTAAATTGTAAATGTGCCTCATAATGTCAGTAACAAGGTAATACATTCATATACAATCATATAAAGTATGTGGATGTTTTTAAGGAGCTACAAAGAAGAATTGATATTCATTTTTATGTGAATGTACAATAGACTTTTTCCAATTTAATTGTGATCAATTTATGTCTCTCTATAAAGCAGCAACTTTTGACATCCTATAAGGCAATGTGTGGATTGTACCTTCTTCGTCTGTTGGTTTTTGTTGCCCATGCCTCTTTTTTTTTTTTTTTTAATCACAGTAGCAATATAACATAATATTTGCCCACTGCAACTCAAAATTATAAGATTTTCTTTTGACTTCATAGAACTCTGGATGACTCATTTCATTGATTTCTGAAGCAAAAGTAGTGAGTTGAAATTCATTCATTTATTCACAACCACCACTATCATAATTCTGGAAGACATTGTTGCCAAGAAAATGGAGTACAGAGATCACATTCTGTCTTCCACCTTGGAATTGTCATTTTAACCTATGTAGACTTTGATTCTTTAATATCTTCTTTCTTTTGGGTAGCTTAGAGATCAGCCTCCCCTGCTCTGAGAAAAAAAACAATGAATTTTAAATATGCATCATGATGATGCTGTTCCCCCTGCCCCTCGGAACATGGGGGATCTTTGTTTTTCCTCCCTCCCTCCTTCCCTCCCTTCCTTCCTTCCTTCTTTCTTTCCTTCCCCTGCTGCAATATTGAGGATAGAACCCAAGGCCTGTCTCATGCTACATAACTGCTCTACCGTGGACATATCCCCAGCCCTCTAGCCCTTTTCAATTTTATTTTGAGATAGGGTCTCATCTGGAACTTTCAATCCTCTTCCCTCAGTCTCCTGAGTAGTTGGGATTACAGGTATAATTATTGTGCCTAGCCAGGGTGAACCTTTTGAATTCCAGTTGCATTTCTTTTTAATTTTCCAAAGTTTTTTTGTTTATTGTTTAGTTCATTCTCTTTTTTTTTCTTCAGAGACACCTATGATTTGAAGTTTGAATCACAGCACTTCTCTGCAAATCTGTGAGCATTCATTTCAAATCTTGGTTAATTTCTTATGTTTGGTGTTTCTTGATCTGTTTTCTATTTCACCAATCCAATTTTCTGCAGTTCTGCTCTTTTAGCACTGCTTCTATTGCCAGTACTAATTGGGTTGTGATTAAATTTGTTGTGTGTTGGTCTTAGTATCCTCCCACTGTTCTCCTAGTCTCCAGTAGTCTACATTTGTCAGAATAATCCATCTAAAACACAGGTCTGGCCATATCATTCTCCTGGTAACATTTCAGTGATTTCACTGCAGAGTAAGATTCTGACCCTTTAATGTCACGAACAAAGCCTTCTGTTATCATGGCTTCCTGGCTTTCATTCTGGTTTTATAATCCCTTTCCCTCTGCTTTTGACCCCCATGCTACCCAGCAAGCTGTTCCGCTCCTAGAATGCCCATGGTGCTCCCCATCCCATCCTCCCTGTACTTCCAGCTAGTGGTAAGTGGCCTCCTATACCAGACACAGTTTTCTCTTGGGTTCTCCTCTGCACCCTGTATGTACTTCTTAACTGGGTTTTGCAGTTATTTGTTTATATTCATCTATGATACTCTACTACCAGGGTAGGTATTATGATACCAAGGACAGGCACTACTTTGTGATTTTTAATTCCCCAACACCTAGCCTAGCACTGGTATTTTGTTTTATTACCCTCATGTTCTTTTGGTTTTATTTCCTTTAAGGGAGTGGTTGATCTGTCATATGACCTCTTTTTTTAAAATTTTTTATGGGAATGATTTTTATTAGTGTCATGCTATTGTTTTTCCCCTGTCCATATTTCTTGTATATAATTTACTAATCCTTTAGATGTGGTCTTACCATAACTTGCCCTAAATTGCTATCTAGTACTTGATCCTTGGGTCCAGGCTCAGGAGCCAGTTCTGTGACTGTGAAAGGTCTAGTCACTATGTGTTACAGGTGTCAAATTATAGGCTTAGGTCAACCAGGACTGACCTCTCTAGCCTGATTATTTGATCTCAAACCTGGAACAGTGCCCAGTTTTAACAATATGTTCCTGGTTACACAGGCCTGAAATTTGAGAGCCCACTGTGCGCAGACAAGGTGATCTTCCTCTCCTATTATCATTGTTTACCGCCAAGGTCATGGTGTGTTTTAATTCTTAAACACTAATAAAAAGAAAAAAAAGCTTTATTCATCTCTAGAAAAAGGTATACATTTGTTGTTTTTAAAAAAAGCTTCTCAAAATATAAAATTATGAAGATGAAAGTAAAACTTCTTCAATATCTTTTGCCACTCAGAGATAAACACATTGTAGAATATATTTTTGCACAAGTACATGAGAAATGTGTACCAATTTCACAAATAGCATTGTGCATCAATGCTTTTTAATATACTAATGCTGTAGCTTCCTGGTTTTTTGCTCAACGATGTGTTTAGATATCATAATGCATCAGTAATTAAAGATGTGTTTCATTATCATTTAATCATCAGGTCCCTATAGTTGTACATTGAAATTCTTATAAATAATGCTGTGATGAACATTCTTCTTTTATATATTTATTTGCACTTGTGTGACTATTACATTAGTGTAGCTGTTTTTCGGAGGGTACACAAAGTACCCTCTTGATACAGATTTTACCTTAATGCCTTTCAAGGAAGTGAACCAACTTATCAGGAGTGCTTGAAAATACTTCTTGCCCCACATCTCTATCTAAGCTAGATTTTAGTTACTCTCTGTGAGCTAAAGATTCCCAGTTTACAATTCTAATTTCAGATCTTCTCAAATTCCATGTATTTGTATTAACAGTGTACTTGATTTTTTTCATATTTTGTCTATGTCACCAGCATCTCAAAACAATACATCTCAAACCATAACTTGATTTTCTGCCTTAATTCCCAAGACCTCTTTCTTTTCTATTCTCTTTTCTTTAAATTGAACTGACATTTACCGAGTTGCTCAAGTCAGAAAACCTAGAGTGATTTTTTTGTGTGTGTTGGGGGGCAAGGTCTCTCTTTCCCTGAATCATACTGTTAAATCACCAAGGCTTTTGGATTCTACCCACAGTGCCAGGTATTCAAATATGAGGAGACAGTGTTTTTATACTAAACCAGTTTTCAACAGACCTTTTTTTTTTTAATACCCGTTTGATTAGAAAGTAAGAGTCTAAACTTTTAAGAATATAATCAAATTTCTACTTACAATATTTTATTCCACATATACTTAAAATGATTTAGAAATACAGCTTTTCCCACGGTTTCATGCAAAGAAAAAGTTTAAATTCTTCAGTCTACTTCTTTGAGGATTCATCAACGCTGAAATGACTCATGTAACAGTTTTCTGGATCATCGCTTCAATTCCTTGTCTTGAAGACAAGGTATTGTTTTAAATCTGCAGTTTTTTATCCCCATTTTCCTGCTGGTATATATTCCTGATCCCACAACCTAAGCATGTATTAAATCATTTTTTTCAAGTGATCATTGGGGGGCTGGGGATATAGCTCAGTTGGTAGAGTGCTTGCCTTACAAGCACAGTGCCCTGGGTTCAATCCCCAGCACCGCAAAAAAAAAAAAAAAAAGACATTGGAAGGTTGCTGGATGGTGACATTTAACACAGGAAACTGTGAAGTAATATCCCAAGGAGTAATTACTAAATCTTGTCATTTTGCTGCTTCTGTGCTGCTGCTTCTTTTTTTTCTCTTACCAGTTGTGTCAGATTTTCTCTTGAAGCAATTGTTGTAGGTTCAGGCTAACATGTCTATTCCAGATAGTACTCTGCTTTTTCAAAATAACATACTTTACAGACCATTCTTTAATCTGAGATTATCTAACTTTCAAATATAAGATGGCTTCCTCTTCTAAAGATAGTTTTTGGTATTAAAAAACTCTCCACGTATATACTATGAATCTCAAATCTATCTCCTTTTCTACTGCCACCTTGAATTTAAATCATCTGTTACCTGGACAGTGAGATTATATGCCCATCACTATTCTTGACCCCTTTTCCTGTATATTCTCCACATAGTTACCTTTTAAATATGCCAGCCTAATCCTGTTACTTCTTTGCTTAAAGTTACCTTTGACTACTTTTTCCATGTACCTCGGTTCCATTTGTCTCTTACCATTAGTGCATCATGGACTCTCCAGCTCCATGCAGAAGACATGCAGACTGTATTTAACTATTCAGATGTCTGAGGAGGTAGAAGGTGGGAAGGGAGCTAAAGCCAAGGGCAGCCACATTTTGGGAATCATTTTCTCTCTGAATTTTTCTGTTTCCAGCTCCTAGGTGTTAATTTTCCCCCCTATTATGGGAATGGGGGCTGGTCATTTCATTTGGTTCCCTTTGCTTCAGAGTAAGCTGACAGTGAATTAATAGGTCACCCAGTTACAACTCATACACTTTTGATTTGTAGATCAACATGTACCATTCCACTCTCAGTTACTGTGCTCTGCAGCTTTGAAGTAGCTGTGCCTACTGACGTTACACTTCTAGTTAAGAACCTCGGGGCTGAGGATATAGCTGGGTAGAGCGCCTGCCTCGCAAGCACAAGGCCCTGGGTTCAATCCTTAGCACCCACCAAAAAACAAAAACAAAAACAAAAAACTTTGGACAGAAAGAAAAATAGCTCTCCTTTTCCAGTTCCTCCTTCATCTTGCTCTGCCCTCTCATGACCCCATGTAAGCTGGGGATGTCATTGCAGCGTTTCAGATATTTTGCACTCAGAGTCTGCTAAATATGCTGGCCTTATTATGGGCTAGAGAGTTATATGTCACCTTAGCATTCTCTCAGTGTGGTCCAAATTGTTTTTTATTTTTTGGAATTGATACTTGAATGGACAGAGATTAACTTTTTCTCTTCTGTTTTTCATCGTATCCCCGCATTTCAGCGTACATAGGAGAGAGGGATTTGTGTAATGACTTATATTTAAGTCATGTTGCCTAGTAGACTCTCTTACAATTCTTAAACTGATACTTTACATAACTATATTTTGTAAGCATAATTTTAAAATGCTTTTCATTGTGTTGATTAAACATAGAGATTAGAAGGAAATGGGAAATACTTAAATTTTTTGTTTGTTGAGTAAGTGTTGATTCTTCCTGGAGGCAGATTACTTTTGGTGTGTAATGTAATTTGGGGGACCTTTAACTATCTACTTTAGAAAATATTTAAGGATTATCATAAATCCCCCCCACACACAACTTTTTCTTTTTCTTTTTTGGTACCAGGAATTGAACCCAGGGGTACCTAACCACTGGGCCACATCCCCAACCCTTTTTATATTTTTTATTTAGAGACAGGGTCTCATTTAGTTTCTTAGGGCCTCACTAAGTTACTGAGGCTACCTTTGAACTCAGGATCCTCCTGCTTCATCATCCCTAGCAGCTGGGATTACAGGTGTGGGTCACTGATTCCAGCCCTATTTTTAAAAGCTACTAGAGAAGAAGATCCTCTTAAATTGTTCCTATTATAGTAATTAATTATATCAGCATACTGCCTGAACCCAGAGGTAGGTTGAGATTGTTTACATAATGAGACCATTTAAAATATAGTATGACTTCGTAATATTCGTCTTTTTGTAAGATGAGACTTGTAATCAAAATCCATCTGTATTCCTTTTCAGCACTCTCTTTATCAGTTGTTGTAATGAAATATCAGTAACACATCTTCTACCTCATGTCTTGAGCATTCTGTTGAAGTACATAACTTCGATTTGCAAAAGACTACTGAACCAAGTTAATTCTATTTTCAGAGAAAATGACAGGGCACAATAGATGACTTTGTACTCTCCTGTCAAAAGGATGGAGCATTAACACTATGACTCAGTTATTGGTGTGCCAATCAGGCATTGGTTATCTGGCATTATGATAGCTTTGTTAATGATTCCTGATGTGAATGTCACAAAGAAAAAATTGTAAATAGCCTCAGGGTGGCACTTTTGAAATACTGAGTTGTTTTCTCTCTCTTTCTTTCTTTCTTTCTTTCTTTCTTTCTTTCTTTCTTTCTTTCTTTCTTTCTTTCTTTCTGTTGTAAATTTACATAACCCCATCAAAAAGTTCAGAAAAGGACCCAGTTTTGATTATTTATTCCTTATGTTTTTACTCTGTTCTTCTAAGAAGGTTCTATTTTACTTTGTTCTTACAGATACGACTTTTTAAGGTAAATTTATCATGATTTTGTTGATTTTCATTTTATTTTTCAAATGTAGATTTTAATTCTGTGCTTATAATTACATGAAAGTTACAAGAAAAAAGGCTGCAGTTTAACCTAGGTGGGGTGAAAATAATATTTTAAAGACAACTAAAGGAAGACTTAAACACACATCATGTCAGACTCATAGAACTTAAGGAAGTTTTTCTTCATAATGATCTACTAGGTCAGGCCTTCTTTTCCACTAATGTCTTGAAGGGCACAGTTTTTGAAAACATGATTTCGGGTTTGTTAGTTTTTTTCTTATTGTCGTAGTATATTTACATTATTGAAAACACAAGAACTCTGAAGAAAAACTAGAGGTTTCACTTTAAGAAGTCACCTGACAACCATCATGCATAATACTTTAAATACTGTTCAGTATTTAAGTACAACTTTGTCTGATCTGCACCCCTTATTTTTTAAAATTTGCACATCTTCAAATATGTTTCTGTTTAGGTTCACATTGAAAATATTTTATAACCTGCTTTTTCCCATTTAAAATACAACATAAACATTTGACTGCATTGTTATATATTGAAGTCTTGCTTTTAATGATGTTTCTTTTTAAATTTTTTTTTGTAGTTGTAGATGGACAGAATGCCTTTATTTTATTTATTTATTTTTATGTGGTGCTGAGGATCAAACCCAGTGCCTCACACATGCTAGGCGAGCGCCCTACCACTGAGCTACAGCCCCAGCCCCTTAATGATGTTTCTTAATGAAAGGATTTCTGTGTCTTTATGAACCAAAGTAAAAGTAATTTTTTAAAAAATGAATTCAGTATAGCAGTTCCCTTATTTAAAATTTCATGTATGTGTGTGTGTGTGTGTGTGTGTGTGTGTGTGTGTTGTAAGACAAGTGTTTACTCAGCGCTATGCTAGGTTTTTTGTTTTTTTAAGAGGAGAAAAAAATTACTTTGGCTCATGATTTCAGAGATTCAGTCTGTTGTCAGCCAACTCCATGGCTCTGGGCCCAACATGAGGCAGACCATCATAGCAGAGAATGGCATGGTAGAGGAAAGTGGCTCAGGACATGACAGCCAGAAAGCAGAGAGAGAACTATACCCAATATTTTGGAGGATACAGAGATGAACAAAGCCTAGTTTCTGACTTCACATTCTTCAGATCCTTCAAGGGAGCAAACGTGTTCCACTGTTCAGTGGATAGCACCAGCAGGAGCAGAGCTGAACACAAGGCCTTAATGTGTACTCCAAGTTCTTCTCGGGTCTTAGCTTCAAAGTGCAGGTAGGCAAATAGTCAGTTGAGAGGCCTTTTGCTCTAATAATATTAAAATGCTCACAAAACTGTTAATCACCAGGTAGAATATACACAAAACTGAAACCATTAAGGGGAATAGTTGGGTGTGGAGGTTAGAAAGGATAGGCCTGGCATAGCTGCCTCAGAATTATGAATGAGCAAATACAATGAATACACATATAAACACACAACATTTTCTCTGGGGTACCAACTCTTTCTCTACCACTCATCCCTGGTCATGTGTCAGAAGGGTTTTCAGAGAAATGATTATTATTTGTGAATACAAATTGTTAAATGTAAAAAGAAAACCTTCCTGGAAATGTGTAAAGTGTGTAGCAGGAGACTTAACCTTAAAATTCAGCAATGTAGGATCCAGGGCAATAGCCTGTGAAGGTTGGGAACTCCCATTTTAACATGTATTGTTGCCATAATTTTCAGTATAGACAAAGACTGTGACCCCCATTAGCAGACTTTGTCCCAACTAGTAAGATACCTACAATATGAAGTAGAAGACAACAGTGAGGCTCCATTGCTTCTGCCTATTTTTTCAAACTGCAAGTTGGAAGAGTACTAAAAACTGATTAGTTTTAAGAATTTAAATGGCTCAGGAGATTTCCATGGTATTTAATATTTTTCACACTTGGGACTGGATAGGAATTTAATTATATAAATTGTTTTGAAAATTATTACATTTCTGTTTGCCTGTAATGAGTGTGAGTATAATACTTAGAGAATTATGTAGATATGAGTCTTGTAAATTTATAACCTTTGGTATACTCTCATAGATAGAAGATAGAATAGATATAATGAGATGACAATAAGGAATACAGAGATGGCTAGAAAGAATATGTCCATAGCTTACAGCAATTATGAAGGGCTTTCCTGTGAGAACTGTGTTAGTTGATGTTCTTTTAAATTGTTGTTACAAGGTTCTGCTTAACTGACTGGTCTCAGAACTCTTGTTCCAGCTTGTGTGAATTCTTCCTTGTTTTCTAAGGGCCAAGGTACTGGATATCTCTCAGTTCTACCCACTATGTTCTTTCCCACTGCAGATATGTACTTATGTCTGTCTTATCCCTCTACCAATGCTCCCCTGCCCCCTTATGCCTGGCTAGCTCCTCTGTTTCCTTCAGGTTCTAGCTTGACTTTTGCCCGGTGAAATCTTCTTTGAATGCCCAGACTTAAGATCTAGATTACACATTCCCATAGTGCTTTGTACTGATTTTTTTTAATGTCTCTGTGTTTAAAATTTCTTCATTAATGTCATCTTTTCTGTGAGACTTAAAACTCTGTTTGGGCTCATTTACTGCTTTCCCCCATGTACTCAGGACTCAGAAGTGACTAGATATGACTATTTCATGGAGAGGTAGGCTCTTAGGAAAAAGCTTATACTCTGTAAGCTTATGCACAAGAAGAAATTAATTACAAGACTCACAAATATGTTCACAGAGACACAGACATTTTAGCATAGTGCTTACATTCTGCACAGTGCAGGTACTGAAGCCAGAGGGACTGGGTTCACCTGCCAGCTCTGCAGCTTATTAGCAGTGTGACCTTGGCCAAGTTACTTAACCTCTCTACTTTTAGTTTCTGATCTGTAAAATGGGGATAATAATAACACCTATCTCAAAGGTTGTCATGATGAGTGAGTTCAAATAAATAGGTTAATGTATATGTTAATAATAATAATTCTACAGTAACAGTGTTTCCTTTTTTTTATTTTATTTTATTTTTTTATTGAACACAAATGGAGTACAGCTATTGTTTCACTGGTTGTACACAAAGTAGAACGCACCATCTGTGCGTTCATGCATTTACACAGGGCAATGGTATCTGTCACACACTCTGTTATTAATTTTACCCCCCACCCGCCCCCACCCCTCCCTTCCCTCTATGCTAGCTA
>JAJEJO010000167.1:308998-475699 GCA_020662805.1 Glaucomys volans
CATCATCCATTTACCTACAAATGTCATAATTTTATTCTTCCTTATAGCTGAGTAATATTCCATTGTGTATATATACCACAGTTTCTTTATCCATTCATCTACTGAAGGGCATCTAGGTTGATTCCATAATCTAGCTATTGTGAATTGAGCAGCTATGAACATTGATGTGGCTGCATCACTGAGGCAATCTGATTTTAAGTTCTTTGGGTATAAGCCAAGGAGTGGGATAGCAGGGTCAAATGGTGGATCCATTCCAAGTTTTCTAAGGAATCTCCACACTGCTTTCCAGAGTGGCTGTACCAATTTGCACTCCCACCAGCAATGTAAGAGTGTACCCTTTTCCCCACATCCTCGCCATCACCTGTTGTTGCCTGTGTTCTTGATAAAAGACATTCTAATTGGGGTAAGATGAAATCTTAAGGTGGTTTTGATTTGCATTTCTCTTATAACGAGTGATGTTGAACATTCTCATTCCAATACCTTCTTCCTAGAGTAAAGGATTTGGGTTTTTGTTTTTTGGTTTTTGTTTTCTTCTCTAGACTTCTTATCCCCAATGGAGCCAGAACCAACAGATTTAAATGGTTAACTTAGCTTTATTGTGTATTTGAATAAACTAGATATCATTTTGTGAATACATTTAAAATGTTAGTAAGAAGTACCTGTGCCTCATGTATGTACCTATGCCTGTCTTATCCCTCTACCAGTGCTCCCCTGCCCCCTTATGCCTGGCTGCTCCTGTGTTCCCTTCAGGTTCTAGCTCCACTTTTGCCCAGTGAAGTCTTCCTTGATTTAAGCACTGTGTTTAAGGAATTGGCATATAAACTATAATGAAAACCTACTTTTAAAGATTTATATAAATTTATAAAGATTTATAGGAGATTACTTATTTAATGAAGAATTTTATAGTATTTTGGCAATCAAATTCAGTTTTATTTTTTAAGAAACAGTTGAAGATATAATTATGTACAGACTATTAAAGAGTGCTATATTATTTAAATGCTTACTGTCTTCTAAAATTTTTATGTATTCAAGGAAAGAGAGGGCCAAAATAACAGTTAAAAATACAAAATTAAGCTGATGCTTTCCTTCCTTGTGCCAGGTACCAAGACTTAGTCTATTAAAATAAACCAAGCCTCGCCCCTCAGGTGACTGACATTTATGTTTAACAATGTATATGGTGTTTTTTGATAACTTTTGTGCCACAGAATATATTTTACTATGGAATATCTAGATGTGATTATTTAGAAGAGCCTTCTAAATATATTAGCATGTGGACTATAGTTTGTTTTGTTTTAGGGACCCCCCTGCCTTGAGCCAAGGAGCCAGTCTGGTGTTAGGCCTATGTGCATCTTTCTCACCACTTTCATGGAGCCTCCCCTTACTGTTGAAGAGAGCTCATGAAGGAGAGGAAGCAGTAAGATACACTGTTCTTCTAAAGCATGGTCTAATGAGAAATGAATAGTTAATAATATTAGTTGTGTCAAGTTATCTTTTATATATATATAAACACATATACATATATGTAAAGCTGTAGATAGACACAATATCTTTATTTATTTGTATGTGGTGCTGAGGATGGAACCCAGTGCCTCACATGTGCTAGGCATGTGCTCTACCACTAAGCTATAACCCCAGCCCTCATCTTTTAGTGAATAGTTTATTTATTTTGTGGTGGCTGGGGGGGTGGGTACTGGGGATTGAACTCAGGGGCACTCAATCACTAAGGCACATCCCCAGCCCTATTTTGTATTTTATTTAGAGACAGAGTCTCACTGAGTTGCTTAGTGCCTTTCTGTTTGCTGAGGCTGGCTTTTAACCCAAGATCCTCCTGCCTCAGCCTCCTGAGCCTCTGGGATTACAGATGTGTCTACCACACTTGGCTAATGAATAGTTTATTGAAGTGAGAGGGTCATTAGGTTGTCTTTTGGACATCAGGGTAAGATAGAATTGAGGAAAAGTATTTAAATTTTATAGCACCTACAGATATGGTTTCAAGGCTAGAGATTTCCAAAAGAAAAAATTATGTAAAGAAGTTCTTATGGATATACAGAACACTGTGATCTCCTCCGGTTCTTAAAGGGTATGTGTGCTTACTAGCTAAAAGGAACTCACAATCATCACACAGGTGCACAGTGCTAAGTAGACTTTAAGAAATAAACATGGGAGATTATCCTTTTAAAAGTCAAAGCTCAAAAGCAGCTAAGATGCTTTGGAGAGCATAAAAGCATTTAAGTTTGTGTTGGAGCAACAAGAAGGGAGGTTCAGTGTCTGAAGAATGGCAGCAGTTTATAGGCAGTGTCAGACAATCCCATTCTTCTTTTGCTTCTTCTGTAATCTTGAAATGACAGAATTACTCTTCAAACAGTCAAAGGTAAAGTAAACAATTGGAAACAGGAGAAATTAAACTAAAAAAAAAAAAGGTTGAAAAGATGGTATCATTCACTTTAAGTGGATTTGCATTTTCAAGACAAATAAGTTGCCTCCCACCTGCTAAAGGGACTCAAGATCTCATCAGGATCTCAGGATTACTGATAACATAATATTCACATATATATATTTTTTCTCCAAAATCTTGGAGAATGTGGGAAGTGCCAGGAGACTAAAGAGAAAAAAATGTCCCAGTTTCCCAAAAGAAGTAGACTGTGAAAACCAAAGTCCAATTTCTCTAACATAAAAATGAAAATGTGGCAAAATCTGAAGAGTTTATTTTTTAAGTGTTAAGTAGAGAATAGAATGATCACCATGATTTAGTGTGAATTTATAAGAATAAGACATGCCAAACTGACCTAAGTTTTTTTTACTTTTGTAATTACTACTGTAGTAGAGAATAGTAAAGACATATGTTGTATTTTGACTTAAGTGGTTGTCAAAGTCTCCTGGATTGTCCTTGTGAAAAAGATAATGAAATATGGGCAATTGGATTGATTTAGAGCTGTTTGAATGGCCACACAAACACCAGAATGCCACAGGGTTTATCCAAATAATTGCCAGTTATTCTATACACTGATTCCTCAAAGAAAACTGATGGTGATGTTAATTTGCATATATTCATAAAATATGGATTTGTAGGTCTGAGTTCTTTTGACAAAGGATTAAAATTCTAGTGAAACTTGAATACGTGAATTTATGCACATGATTGAGATTTTGGTTATATACTTTTTCCTAGCCAAGCTATATTTGTAAGATATATAGATCTATTTTTAAGTTTTATAAATCACTTTGAACTTATAAATCACTTTGAAGTAAAAGAGTAACCTTAACACTCAAAGCAAAGGCTGGCTAGATAAGAATGCTAACATTATGAAGAATCTTACTTGTTGGAGTTTAATAACAACTACATTGACTGGGCAGAGTGGTAACTCAGGAGGCTGAGGCAGGAGGATCACTAGTTTAAGGCCAGCCTGGGCAACTTAGTGAGATTCTGTCTCAAAATTAAAAAAATGAACAAAAGGGCCAGGGATGTAGCTTGGTAATAGAGCACCCCTGGGTTCAATCTCCAGTACCCGGGGGGTGTGGGAAACAACTGTATTAACTCTAAGGAGATGTTTTTTATACCCTCGAAATGTCAAGTTTCTGTGAACTAACCCTAAACAAAAGACACAATTTTATTATATAGAGTTTGTGTTTCTTTTTTGGCCTTCTGGTAATCCTATAGCAGTTTTCTATTCAGGATATGTAAACTCTTTAAAAAACAAATACATGGGGCTGTGGCTCAGTGGTAGAGCACTCACCTCGCATGTGTGAGGCACTGGGTTCGATTCTCAATACTGCTATAAAAATAAATAAAAATAAAGGTCCATTAGCAACTAAAAAAATACAAATTCCTTGAAATCATATGAAAGAAGGAACCATAATATTCTGTTCCTTAAGAAAGTTCTTTTGGTTTCTTGAGACAAGGAAGTCCCTGATGACTGCTACATCCTACATATTTTACTATTGTTCATCTAAAAGAATGTCAACCTATGTACTAATTACTAAATTTTCATAATTGATATTTCATTGATACTTAGTCTTCTCCAACCTCAAAAAAGTGATGACTTTTTAATAGTTGCACATTTTGTTTTATTTATTTTTTATTTTTATTCTTTTGAGGTGCTGCGGATTGAAACCTACCTTCCTTCCTCCCTCCCTCTCAGGACCTTGCTCAAACTAGGCAAGAATGCTACCACTGAGCTACATGCCCAGCCCCTGATTTTACATTTTATTTTTATATTTTTGAATTTCTATTTTTGTTTTTTTAATTGTAGATGGACACAATACCTTTATCTTATTTATTTATTTTTATGTGGTGCTGAAGGATCAAACTGGTGCCTCATACATACTAGGCAAGCACTCCACCACTGAGCTACAACCCCAGCCCCCTAATTATACATTTTAAATAAATATCACTTTTTTAAATAAAATTTTCTGTCATCCTTTTCTTTTCTTTTTTTTTTACTTTTTTTTTATTTGCTTATTGATTCATTGAGCACAAATGGAGTACAGCTATTGTTTCTCTGGTTGTACACAAAGTAGAGTCACACCATCTGTGCATTCATACATGTAAACAGGGCAATGATGTCTGTCACACATTCTGTTAATATTCTTACCCCCCCACCCCCAACCCCACCCCTCCCTTCCCTCTATGCTATCTATCCTTCCTCCATTCTTGCCACCCTCCCCCTGCCGCATTATGCATCATCATTCGTTTATCAGTGAGACCATTCAGCCTTTGGATTTTGGGGATTGGCTGATCTCACTTAGCATAACAGTCTCCAACATCATCCATTTACCTACAAATGCCATAATTTTATTCTTCTTTATGGCTGAGTAATATTCCATTGTGTATATATACCACAGTTTCTTTATCCATTCATCTATTGAAGGGCATCTAGGTTGGTTCCACAATCTAGCTATTGTGAATTGAGCAGCTATGAACATTGATGTGACTGCATCACTGTAGTATGCTGATTTTAAGTCCTTTGGGTATAGGCCAAGGAGAGGGATAGCTGGGTCAAATGGTGGATCCATTCCAAGTTTTCTAAGGAATCTCCACACTGCTCTGCAGAGTGGCTGCACCATCTTGCACTCCCACCAGCAATGTATGAGTGTACCCTTTTCCCCACATCCTCGCCAACACCTGTTGTTGCCTGTATTCTTAATAAAAGACATTCTAATTGGGGTAAGATGAAATCTTAAGGTGGTTTTGATTTGCATTTCTCTTATAACAAGGGATGTTGAACATTTTTTCATAAATCTGTTGATTGCTTGTAGATCTTCCTCTGTAAAGGGTCTGTTCATTTCCTTGGCCCATTTATTGATTGGGTTATTAGTGTTCTTGGTGTAAAGATTTTTGAGTACTTTGTAGATTCTGGAGATTAGTGCTCTATCTGAAGTGTGTGTAGCAAAGATTTTCTCCCACTCTGAAGGCTCTCTCTTCACATTGCTGATTGTTTCCTTTGCTGAGAAAAAGCTTTTTAGTTTGACTCTATCCCAATCATTGATTCATGCTTTTATTTCTTGCGCTTTGGGAGTCATGTTAAGGAAATCTGGTCCTAGGCCAACGTGATGAAGATTTGGACCTATTTTCTCTTCTATTAGATGCAGAGTCTCTGGTCTGATTTCTAGGTCCTTGATCCACTTTGAGTTGAGTTTTGTACAGGGTGAGAGATATGGGTTTAGTTTCATTTTGCTGCATATGGATTTCCAATTTTCCCAGCACCATTTGTTGAAGAGGCTGTCTTTTCTCCACTGCATGTTTTTGGCTCCTTTGTCAAGTATGAGATACCTGTATTTATGTGGGTTTGTCTCTGTGTCCTCTATTCTGTACCATCTGTCATCCTTTTCTTTGCAACTATTCATCTAATCATTGGTCCAGAATCTCAGAAGATCTAAGGGTAAAAAATGGTATGATTCCAGCCTTGGTAGTTATGAGTGTTATTTTTTAAATTTGGCTCTTTCTGCTTTTACTGACCTCAATATCTCATAGGCCTTAAAACAAGAATTGGGTTGTTTTAACTCCATCCTAAGAGACCCATTATGCTATATAATTTGTGGTTTAGGATTTTATTGTGGCATTATCTTTTAATTGTATCTAAATTAATGGCTGTTATTTTTATAGATTAAAATCCAGTCTGAACTTTTAGCATTTTATAGTTATCTCTAGGTTATGCCATATCTTAAAGCTTTAAATTAAAAATAAAAAGGAAATCATGGGACTGGGTTTGTGGCTCAGTGGTAGAGCACTTGCCTAGCATGTGTGAGGCACTGGGTCCAATCCTCAGCACCACATAAAATGAATAAATAAATGAAGGTATTGTGTCCATCTACAACTAAAAAAAATTCAGAAAATCATGAGTTTGACTAAGTGTTGATTCAGTTTCTTTTACCCCCTAGTACTGGCAATTGTATCTAATATAGGGTCTCATACATGCTAGGGAAGGAAGTGCTCTGCCACTGAAATACAGCACTAGTCCTGTTTTGTCTTCTTTAATTGGAGAGGTTTAACCTTTGCCCACATTGTTTTCCTGAAAATAAGTCCAATAATAATATTTTTGGATATTGGATCCTATGTTGTTATTTTAAATGGGAAAAAAACCAATGATGCATTCTTTGTCCATTCAAAAAACTCTCACCAAATTTATCTAAATATCACACTTTTTAAGTACCAATAGCAACTCACCAAAGCTTTAGTGTAATATTTACAAAGCATTTGATAGTCTGATTTATTTTTGGAGGGGAGGGGAAATGGTACTGGGGATTGAGCTACATCCCTAGCTCTTCATATTTTTTATTTTGAGTCACTGAGATTACAGGCCTGTGCCACCACACACAGCTGATTTTTAAAGTACTTAATGAAGTCTTTATTAGATAAATTTTGTTCAGTAAGCAATGAGACTATACAGTATTATGAATTTGGTTTTACTTCTACATGGCAATGAACAAGTACTATGATATAAAAAAATGAAATATAATACAATTCTATCTAAATTAGACTTTAGTTAATGGGACCCCTAAATGACTGACAGAAGCCACCTCTGGGATTCTTCTATATTCATCCCTATAAATACCTTTCAGATTTATTTCCTTCAATCACAAAGGTTAGCCCCTTCCTCAGTGTCTCTTTTTAGCAAGATGAAAGACGGAGTTGTTGTAGTTTGTGTTTATTTGTCTAGGATCTGAATATTATCTTTGAACTTTAGAAGCACTGATTTCCTACTTATATTAACACCGTCCCACATAGAGTATGTTTTTATTCACACATGTGGAAAAGGAGCAAAAGAAAAGGTTAGAAATGTAATATTATGGGAGAATAGTTAGAATGAACTAGTCTATTAGTAACTTTTTGGTTTATCTAACCTCATCAAAAGTGTATTGTTTCAAATAAAACAAAGAGTATACTTTATCACCTAGTCATTTCTTTACTGAGATTATCTATTTTGTCTTGATATTGATCTTATTATCTTAAGCCATGTTTAATGAACAGTGTTTAGACTGCTTTCATTTCTGTTTTTAAGTTCCACCTTTGCTCTAAATTCACTGCTGTGAGATTTCCACAATCCTATTTGCTATTTCTTTGACACCCCTAATATTCCTCTATCTCTCATTTTTCTTCCAAAGAAAATCTTTGATTCTATGATTTATTCGCATGGTCTATAGTAGGCAAACAAGTGGACTGTTCAATCTAGTGACAGGCAGAAGACCCTGACATAGGACCCAGTTTTGGCCTTTTCAAAGAGCAGAAAGATGGCACTGTAAGTGGAGCATAATTTGAAATGGGGGAAGAGTGAAGAAGTTAGGGTCAGAGATTATCAAAGCCAGAACATGCAGGACCTTCTTTGACCTGAACAGGAGTTTAGATTTTATTCCAAGTGCAACAAAAAGTCTTGGGGGTGGAGATTGGTGGTGGTGAGGAAGCTAAACAGGAGTGCTGATCTGATTTACATTTTATATCTCACTGGCTTCTGTGTGAGGGGTGGGGCAGGAAGGAGATCAAAATAAGTGCATGGAGATTGATTAGAAAACTGTTGAGAAATGATGGTGACTTAGATTAGGTTGGCATCAATGGAAATGGAGAGCAATGGGATATGTTTTGGAGATACAACTGACAAAGTAGCTAATGGATTGGATTATAGGGGATAGAAGTGAAAAGGAGAAATCAAGGGTGACTTCTAGATTTGGGGCTTGTTCTACCAGTTGATGGTGCTGTTATATTCTAAGACAGGGAAAACAGGGAGAAGAAAATACTGCTGTAAGGTGCTGTAGGGTGGAAGAGTTCTATTTTGGCTGTCTGAAAATCGAGGTGCTTATTTGAAACTAACAAATATGTCTAACAGTGTATATGAATGAGTTTGATGTGTTTGGAGCTTGGTGAGATAGGTCAGGGATAGAAATATGATATGAATTTGGAAACTGGTGGTGTGTAGATGGTATTTAAAGCCATGGGGCAAAATGAAATTACCTTGGATACTTGTAATATTCTCTGACCTATACCTTCTTCTCATACCATGTAAAATTCTACCCACATTGTATTGCCAGTACATAATTCAATTATACTACCTATATTAGTTTGGTATTTTTTTTTTTAGTAAAATATTCTGATTTCTTTTTCCTATTTATAATTAAATAATTTAAAGGTATTCAGTCCTTAGCCTCTGTATTTACATGTACATCTAATACTTGTTTGTTTTGTTTTCTTTCTTTTTTTCTTGTAGGCAAAGTTATTAATAAAGATTTGCGACATTACCTGAGTCTTCAGTTTCAGAAAGGATCAATTGACCACAAACTGCAGCAGGTGATCAGAGATAATCTCTACTTAAGAACCATCCCATGTAAGTATGTAAGGGAATAAAAGAAACGAGGCAGAAATATCCTTGCTTAACTAATTAAATATCTAGAAATAATTGAGAATACAGTATCTCATATAAATTGTAAAGACTAAGTTAGGGACAAGAATGAAACAAAAATTGAATAAGGAGAAAAACTTTCAGAGAACTTCAGGTGTTTGGTTTTTAAAAGTAGAAAAATTGGAAGACTATCTTGTGGCTTTTCAAAAAGCAATGACTCGACTTTATATATTTGCATGTTGTTAACTAGATTTTATTCATGTAAATCAATTTTTAAAGCCTATGTAAGACTTTTTAGCTCTCAATATCTTGTTTTATTAGAATTTAACTAGATTTAATATCTAACCCTTCCCCAATGAGGAAAAAAGAAAAAAAGAAAGATGCACATGTTGCCTTCTTTGTGGTAATCCATTCTGAACTGTTATCTAGGTTTTGATTTAATGGTTTTCAGAGGACCTGATTATTTTACTGGTGTGTTGTTTGTTTGTAAATACATAATAAGAAAGCACATATACTTAAGTTTGGGATTTAGTTAGTGCAGATCTAGGGAAAGAATAAAAAGTAAAAAGTCATAAACAATAAAGGACACATAAGGGTGTTCTTCATTTTCCTTTTCAATATATATATAACTCCTTGTGATAGCTTTCATAATGGTTCTGGAACTCCTCATTTTTTTTTCTTGTTGTTTAATTTTATACAGGATCTAGTATGTCACTGAAGTTTCTAATTATGTTTTTAAAATATATATTCCTCTGCTCCTCTGCACTTCCTTAGACTCTTACCTTCTCTTGCTTGGAGTATTTTTGTTTTTCTTTCCTTTTGCCCTGCCTCCTCTTTTTTTTTAAACAACAAATAGCATCATGTAGTGTCAAAGAGCCAGGTAAGACGATTTTCCCAGCACCCCACTTTTAGGAGTAAGGGCAATCGATGCTGGCCAGCTAAAATAAAGGCTTCTTTTGGCTTTACATGATCGGCTTAGATGATTTTATTTTCTTTGGGTACAACATTTTGGAGGTCCCACCGAGATTAATTTCTCCAAGCCCTCACGCCTAAATTGGCCTCCTGTGGCGGTTGCTTGGGAGCCCCCACCCTGAGTAGAGGGGAGCTCCTGAGAGACGTGCCTCACCTCACTCTTGGGGGGACTCCAGCCCATCTTCAGAATGCCCTTCTAAACGAAGCTACCTGTTATCCTGTTTCGATTCCGCGTCCTCTAGTTCGGGAACTAGGAGAGGCTGCACCGGTTTGATGGCAAAGGCCAGACCAAACTTAAATGCAGTTTGTGCTGCTACCAATCCCTCAAGACTCAGAAGCACCCACCCCAGATGACTCTACAACCTGCTCTTCCCAAGCAGATTTCTGCTCCTCACTGACCAGATTTCTAAAAGGAACTTCAAACTGCTTCCCCAGACTCCGCCCCCTTCCAGCTCGAAGCAGCAAGAGCAATCAGCGCCCCCTCTCCTTACAGCAGTAAAAGGTTCCTAATTAAGGACAGGCAGTTAGTGTAAAATAAGAAATCTGGTCAAACTGAGAAATGGAACCCATCAGAGTCTGGGAAATTGGAAACTGAAAGACCACTAGTTTCCTAAACAAGGATTTGTTAATGTGGATAAAACCAGTGGGGAATGTTATAGCCAAAGAAAACAGATTGGAATGTTGATGTTCCCCAGGGAGATTCTCCATTGCGATAGGGAGAGTCAGCCCCACCCCAAATCCCAAATCCCCTCCCTATGGCCCACCCCAATCCCAAATCCCCTCCCTATAGCCCACCCCAATACCAGATCCCCTCCCTATAACCCACCTCAACTCCTTCCCCTCCCTATAGCCCCACCCTAGTTCCTTCCTGTGCCCTATAAAAGTTGGCAATAAAAGAACTGGCGCAGGATTTTCCCAGCACCCTGCTTTTAGAAGTAAGGGCAATCATCGCTGACCAGCTAAAATAAAGGCTTCTTTTGACTTAAAAAAAAAAAAAAAAAAAAAGAGCCAGGTAAAACTGAGTTCAGAATCTTAACTCCAGGATCTTACTCATTGCTTCAGTTAGTTCAAGTTAATGTTTCTGAGCCTCAATCTTCACATATAAATTAAGAATAAAAAGACTCACCTCCTATAGTTGTTACCAAAATTAAAATGTAAACCTGTGTGTAAACCACTCGACCTCGAGTAGGCAGTCCAGCAATTTGTCTTTTGACTCATTCTGACTGTATCCCCTGCCTCTCACATCACCTTAGTCCAGTTCATCTTTAGAGTGCACATCTGATTCTGGTCAGTCATTTATCCTTCAAAGACTCCTTCACTGCACGATAAAGTTCAGACTCCGTGGCATGGCATAAAATATTTGTCCTTAAATGACTCCTTGTCTATAATTTTCTTCCATAAGTCTAACTTGTCAGATTTCAGAATTACATCTCCTGCCTTCTTTATAATTTGTTTACCTAATGTATCTATTCATTTTTTTCTTTTTTGAAAATATTTTTTAGTTGTACTTTATTTTGTTTATTTAGGGTTTTTTTAAAATTTGTTTGTTTGTTTTTTATGTGGTGCTGGGGATTGAACCCAGTGCATCTTGCTTGCTCGGTAAGCACTGTATTCCTGAGTCCAACCTCAGCCCCATTTTTTTAATTCTTAAGAAAGTTTAATCTCTTTTGTTTTACAAACAGTTCTGGTCTTCACTCAATAGCCAGTGTGAAACTTTCTTTATATTTATTGATGTGATCATTATCTTTAGCCTCAGTTCTCTCACTTTTTTCTGCTTTACCATATGGAGGTCTTGTATGTAACAAGTCTTTCTCTGTGTTGTCTTATTTTATTTGATCTCTGTCTTTTTAGGAAGGTTTATATGTTTATTCTAATGGTTAACTTTATACCTTTATATAATACACTGGCCCTCCTTCTTCCTTTATTTTTTTTGTCACTACTATGAATAATATTATAATTATAGTCATCTTTTCTCCCTTCTGTGACTTGAAGTAATATCTTCTTACTCCCAACAAATAACAGTAATCAGTAACTTACTCTACTTTGCACATGCTTCCCTCATTCTTACTGATTTACATCTGCAAAGCAAACAACTCTTGCATTACTGTACCTTCCCCTTTGTAATCATCATTATTTATTATTCTGTGAGTAAATGAATATTTAATTTCACCCAGTCCTTATGTTGTTTCTTCAGAAATTGTGGTTTTCTAAAGCTTATTCTCCACTAGATTTCCCCAGAAAAGTTCACAGGATCATCTTAGCAGTTTGTTACCTGTATACTTTGCTGTTTGTTTGGATAGATATTAAATTTTTGGCTCTTATTTTCTTTCCTTGATTATCTTCAGTATATGTCAATTGTCTAATTGTTATCTGGAATAAAGCATTGCTCTTTAAAAAAATCTGATGGCAATCTGATTTTCATTCCCTTTTAAATAACTTGATATTTTGCATGAATGAACTATCTCAGGATAACATTTTTAGTTTCACGGTTCTAGAATTCCTTCTTCCCTTGTCAAAACAAGATAATAAAAAGATATACTTTCTAAGGCCTATCTCCTTTACTATACTCTGCTACTTTGACTTGTGTTTTTTAATATACCTTATTGTTCCAGTTTTACAATTTCTTCTCAGTGTAATATTTTGTCCTAGAAAGAAGCTACAGTTTGTTCTGTTTTAATTCATAGGGTGTAAGCAGCTGCAACCTTTTCAGATCTTAACAAGACCTCTTGACTTACAAACTGAAATGTCCAGGAACCCTCTCTGAACTAGAAACAATGATACATCATTAGCAGTTAATACATGAATGGTCACATTGGATCTCTAAATTGCATTCTATACTTAAAGATTCCAGGTCTCCTTGGAGAAAATTCCTTTTCCAGGTCTGGGACGAGAAGAGTTTATGTGAGCTTTAAAACATCTAATGGTGCCAGAAAGTATGTGAATATTTAAAAAATTATAGGGGCATCTCAGAAGGACACAGAAACCACCTAGCATGGAGATTTAATGACCAAAATCTGAGATGATGTGAGTATCAAAATAGAGAGCTAGATATTACTAGTTTTTCAGGTATTAGACTGCAGTTAGAACAGGACTATGATCCCTGAGAGAAGAGAAAAGGAGAATACACACAAAGGAGTCCTGTGATATCCTCACCTTTCTAATTAGAAGCACTTTCTGGACCATAGCACAGGAGAGCCCAGGTAGAGTATAGCAGACTCTGAGTTGAGAGGACAGAAACCTGAGTTCAGAAAATTTGAAGTATCTGGAATTTTCACAACATTTTCAGTGAGAAGACAATTATGGGAAAAAAAAAAAGTAGCTCAAGCAATCTTCAAGGGCATCCTTTTAAGTCTGTTGCTGAATACAAAGCTAAGAATGTGTAAGACCAAATTCCATAAGGTTAGACAACTCTCTGGGAGCTATAAAGTTAACAATTCCCAGAGCCCACACAGAGCCAGGAGATATTTGAGGAATAACTAGCCTGTGAGGCCAGACCTGTAAGGTACTAGTAGAAGTAAAATAGTCATAGATTAAACTCTTCTATGCCCACTTTAACAAATGAGGCAGGCCCAAAAGGATCTGATTAAATGGATATGCATGTAAACTAATTGCCAGAGAAAGAAAGAGGGAGAGGGAAAGAGGAGAGAATGGAAGGAGGGAAGGGAAAAGAAATTACTTTTTAATAGAAAAACAACAAAATGGAGGCACTGAATAATATACACAATGTCTAGCATCTACTCAAAAATCACTAGATATGCAAAAAAATAGGAAACTGTGATCCACATGACTTTTCTAAAGTCACTGATAGAAAAAATAAGTAGAAATAACATGAAATATCATCACCATATTAGGAATTTTACAGTTATAAATATGCTAAAAGATTTAAAGCACAATATGGAAACAAGAGAAAATGAAATGTAAAAAAGGACTAAATGCACTTAAAATTTCACTAGATAGGCTTAACAGCAGATTCGAAATTGAAGAAAAAAAGATCAGTGAATGTGAACACATAGCAGTATAAACTAATCCAACTGAAACAGAGGAAAGAGACCAAAAAAATAAACATTTTTGAAGCAACCAAATAAACAAGAGAATAAGAAAGATTTCTATTTATGCCTCAGAGGACAGACTGCCAGTGGATTTACCCTCATCATAAACAACACTTGAACAAGGTCTGAGTAGCATCTGTTTTCAGATGGTGAAATATAGGCACAGCAGGACTATGATCTGTTCATATTGACATATGGTACCATATCAAGCCAAAGTGGGGGAAGCAGAAAAAACACTAGAAGAAATAGTGGCTAAAATTTTTCCAGATTTTATGAAAACTATAAATCTGCAGATCTAAGAAGCTCAACAGATCCCAAGCAGAAGAAAAATAGCAAACCACACCAAGGCACATCATAATCTATTTGCTAAAAAACAATCATCAAGAGAGAATGTTCATGACTGATGGAGAAAAGAGAAGATATATTACTAGCAACAGAGCAAAGGACCAGTGCACCTACCAAACAAAACAATACAAGCCAGAGTCCATCATCCACCAAGGGACATTTTTAATAAGCTGAAAGGAAAAAAAAGCCAATATGTATTTCTATATACAATAAAAATATCCTTCCAAAGTAAAAGAGAAGTGAATTTTTCAGAAAAACAAAGGTGAGAGAAAGCTGGGTCTGGTTCTTGGGTAAAATGCTTTCCTAGTGCCGGGCATGGCAGCACACACCTATAATCCAAGTGACTCGGGAGGCTGAGTCAGGAGGATCACAAGTTCAAAGCCAGCCTCAGCAACTTAGCGAGGCCCTAAGCAACTCAGTGAGACCCTGTCTCTAAATAAAATACAAAATAGGGCTGGGGATGTGGTTCAGTGGCTGAGTGCCCCTGAGTTCAATCCCCAATTAAAAAAAAAAAAAAATGCTTTCCTAGTGTATGTGAGGTTCTAGGTTTCATCACCAGTGTTGCCTGCTCCCCCCACCAAATAAAAGGAATTTTTCAGCAGCAGAAATATTAAAAGAAATTCTTCAAGTAGCAGAGAAATGATGCCAAAGCAATAAAACTGAAAGGAAGATAGGTAACTTTATAATCATATTTCAATATTCCCTCTTAGCAGTTAATTTAGAAATTAAGCAAAAAGTCAGAAAGACTAATGGAGCAGTACTTTCTTTCATTTTTAAGGGGAGCAGGGGTTACTGGGGATTGACCCCAGGGACCCTCTACTTCTAACCTGAGCTACCTCTCTTTTTTTCCTTAAGTTTTTATTTTGAGACAGGGTCTTACCTAAATTGGCCAGGTTGGCCTAGAACTTGTAATCCTGTCTTACAATTCCAAGTAGCTGGAATTACAGGTGTGCATCACCACACCTCATTAGAAGCAGTACTTTCAACTATCAGGACCTAATTGCTATTTACTTGAATGTTACCCAGCAACAAAACACACATTCTTTTTTAGTATAAATGAAGCACTTTGACATATTTTTAAAATACTTCTGGATCACAAAAAAGACTCAATAAATATAAGATTTAAATCATACAAAATGTGTTATCTGGTTAGAATAGAATTTAATTAGTAATCATTGACAGAATAAAAAATCTGAAAAATCCCCAAATATTTGGAAATTAAATAGCACACTTCTAAATAACCTGTGCATTAAAAAAAAAAAAAAACAGGGAAGGTACAAAATATCACTGTATCAATATATGAAAACATATCAAATATAATGTATCAATTTTTAGACTATAGGTAGAGCAGTGTTTAGATGGAACCTTAGATTTAATACTGATATTAGAAAATAATAAAGCTCTCAGGTCAGTGATAAAAGTTTCTACCTTAATCTAACACAAGAAGAGCAAAGTAAAGTAAAATACAGGAGAAAGGAAATTAAAGATAAGAGCAGAAATTGATGAAATACAAAATAGACTAAATCAAGGAAATGTAAATTCTTTGAGATCAATAAAATTGGTAAATTTCTAGCCAACTGCTCAGGAAAAAGAGAAAACAGAAATCAGCAATATCAGGAATGAGAGAAATGACATTACTAAAAATCCTACAGTATTAAGTAGGTAATAAGGAATATTCTGGATAAATTTATACTAATAAACTCAATAACTTAGATGAAATACACAAATTCCTTGGAAGACAAAACCTATAAATGCTCACTCAAGAAGAAATGGATGACCCAAACAAACTAATTAGGAAAAAAAAAAGACCAATAGAGTAAAAGCAAGGGGTTGGAGAGAGGGAAGGGAAAGAGGAGATACTGGGGACTGAAATGGAGCAAATTAAATTCCAGACATGAATGATTATGTCATAATGAACCCCACTATTATGTATAACCATATGCACTAATAAAAGCATATTAAAATAAAAGAGAAATTGAATTTGTAGCTTGTAGCTTTTCCATAAAGAAAACTTGTTAACCTTGCCTAAAAGGTACTAACAAATTATTCTAGATATTTGAGAAAGAGAGAATACCAATTCTACACAAACTCCTCTAGGAAATAAATGAGGGAACATTTCCGAACACATTTTTTTTTATCTGAACATTATTTTAATTCAAAATCCAGACCAAAGAAAATTAAAATAATATTAGATTAAAATTTTTATGAACATAGACTCAAAAATGTTTAATGATATTTCAGCAAATCAGTATATAGTACTGTATAAAGGGAAATATTTTATGACCAACCAGGGTTTGTCCCAGGAATGTAAGGTTGGTATATCATTTGAAAATTAATACTGTAACAGACTACAGAAGAAAAACCATGTGACCTTCTCAATAGATGCAGAAAAATCATATGAAAAAAATCAACTTGCATTCATAATAAAGTTTTTCAGAAAACTAATACACCATTTATTACTTATTCTTTCTTGGCTTCAAAACTATTCTTTTTTTCCTGCTTTGGATAACTGGAACATTTCTCTCCTGCCCTCTGGCACAATGTTAAGCTTTGGCAGTAGAGGGTGCAGGACACTGGAGAAAGAAGAGGGCTGTTTTCCCACTCCAGTCTCTTTCTTTTTGCTCCTGCTCCTGCAGACAACTTCCCAGTGATAGATTCAGTGCACACTTGCTGAAGTCAGGAGTCTTCTCAGGAGTGAGGTCAGCAACACCTTTGTGTGTGGCTTCCTGAGTTCTACCAGTGTACCTGCTGACTCTTTAGCAGTTTCCTGGTGAATTCTGTGGACCCCAGCTGTCTCCCCAGATTTCAGAAACAGCTCTTGCAAATAGCTTTCCAATGGGTTTCTGGCAAGTCTAGCCAACATTCCATCTGGTTTTCTGTTAAGTTCAAAACATTCTTTTAGGGCTGAGGATGTGGCTTAGTGGTAGAGTGTTTGGCATGCAGGAGGACCTGGATTCAGTCCCCAGTACCACAACAAAACCGAACCAAACCAAACAAAACATTTCTTTACCTGTCACAACCACAAGCAGCTTGTTGGTGAATTGCATTGGGACCCCAGGCAGTTAGTTCCCTGCCTACCAGTCTTGACCCACCAACTGCAAACCAGCTCAATCCCTAGACAACCCAGCAAGATTCATCATCATCCATGGGTGTTGCCACCCCTCATCAATGACCAACCACTAAATCCCAGACTTTGAAAGGGTCCCTCACTTCCAAGTTTGTTCCTTCTTTGGGTATTTGCCCTCAGCTCTAGGGTGGAGTTCTTGGAGTTCTCTTTTGTTCATAGTTAATTCCCTCTAAATAGTTAATAATTCTTTAAATTAAACTGACCCTGTTAAGATCACCATGTGATTTTTCTTTCCTCTCAAGATCCTGACTGACACAGATTTGGTACCAAAAGTGATCACAAGAGTCACCTTCCTTAAAAAGGGGCTTAGATTAGTTTTGGTTATGTTCTTGGGCTTAAGCCAAGTGCCAAGTTCCTTCCAATGAGAAGTAGGATGTTTATAATTCATGACAAGCTGTAGCGTCACAATTTAATAAGAACATTACCAATGATTGATTGTAAAGTGCCAAATGAACCCATTACCTTGAGAGCCCAAAAGACTGCTGCACTTGGCTGTTAAGACAATAACGATGGCTGCAAACACTGTGGTGTGGAGAGAATGTCTTGAGTGTACCAAGTGCTTACAGAGAGAATATAATAAGATTAAATCAAATGGTACATTATTATGAACTAGTAAGATTTTAATAACATCTCAAAATGGACATGGACAGACTTTTGATAATAGAAGAATCTCAAAAAAGGGAAATTAACTCAATTACCAAGTGAAGATCATTTAAAATTTTGAAATATAACGACATACATATTTAGTATTTGATTTTTTTTCCTCCTAAAATGAAGTTTTAAAGTACACAAAGCATCAATTGCATTATCTGATGGTCTTGATCTTTGGTGACATATTCCATACATAGAAAATTTTTCTTTCATTTTGCATTGACATTCATCAATTAAGGCTGTGTCCAAAATCATGTTCATGTTGGACATGTTGCAACATGTAATATTGATTTCTTTTTGAATAATAAAGACATTTGTTCTGCTTCTTCTGATTTTGGTTTTGACTTGAAATCAGTATTGCTTTCACTTCAAATTTTGGATCAGTTTCTGATTTTGTGTTGGAGTGTTCTATAACATTTATTTTTTCTCTTTGAGTTTTTTTAAAAAGTATTTACAGAGCACCAAAGCTCATAGCAAATACTCAAACAGTGGAAAATGCTAGAGAATATTATTCAATGGTATTCAAATAACCTAGCATTCAAATCTCCCAGCAAGGTTAATAGCATTAAAGAGTCATGAGTTGAAACTGCCAATTTAAGAACTTATTTAGCTTCCAAAACCTGCTATTTCTTGAAATACCACTCATAGGATTTATATAAAGTATAATACACATATAATCTTATTAATGTTGTTTTGTAAGAAAGACCCACATTAGCAGATAGGGCCATGCACACAAAGTAATGACATGGAAACAGCTGCTAGTAAGACTGACTGAGTAGATTGTGACTGTTGCTCTCCCACGTGCTTCTGTCCTGGTGTCTGGAAATGTCAGCCTAATGGATGATTCTACTTTTTCAATTCTGCATGCTTTTGCTTTCAATTGATGTCAGTTGATTCTTTTAAAGCAATAGCATTTCTATGCCAATTATTAAGGTTTAATTCTCACAAGATAATTATAATACTTTTTTTTCTCATTTTTTCCCCTATCAGCTGGTTTTTCTTAGGATTTAGAAAAAGTAAGTTTCCTTGGAAAACTCCAGAAGGGAATTCTTACATGGAAATACTAATGTAAATCAACTACAGCTCTTATATATTGCTAGGGGGTGGGGAATGCAAAGTGGTTCATCTGCTTTGGAAAATAATTTGACATTTTCATATAAAATTGATATACATTTATCATATGATCCAGCAATTACATTCGTAGGTATTAGCCTAGCATAAATTTAAATATATGTGTACTCAGAGACATAAACTCATAGAACCTTTATATATAATAGACAAAATTTGGAAATAGCCCAAATAATCATCAGTAATGAACAAATAATCAAATATTGGTATATTCATATAATATAATATCATTCAGCAATAAAAGTCAATTTAACAGTACAAGACAAATTATTAGTGAGAAAACAGAGAACTTGAATAACAGTATAGAGCACAAGGGCCTAACAGACATAAATAGAACATTCTACCTAAGAACAGCAGAATATACATTCTTACCAAGCATATATGGAACATTCTCCAAGAAAGAGCACATGTTAGGCCACAAAAAATGTCAAGTATCTTTTTGAACCTAATCGAATGAAACTGAATAACAGAAAGAAAGCAGGAAAATCTGCAAATTTGAAAATTAGACAGTTCATTCTTAAATAAGCAGTGAGGCAAAAGGGAAGTAACGGGAATTTAGAAAATATCTTTTTTTTTAAATTTTTTTAGTGTCAATGGACCTTTATTTTATTTATTCATATGTGGTGCTGAGAATTGAACCCAGTGCCTCACACATGCTAGGCAGGTGCTCTCCTACTGAGCCACAACCCCAGCCCTAGAAAATATCTTTAGACAAAAATGAAGATACAACATACCAAAACTTATAGGATGTAGTGAATTCTGTACTAAGGGAAATTTATAGCAGGAAACATTTCATTAAAAAAGAAAAATCTTGGGCTGGGGCTGTGGCTCAGTGGTAGAGCACTTACCTTGCATGTGTGAGGCACTGGGTTCGAATTCTCAGCACCACATAAAAAATATATATATATTAAAAAAAAGATAATTAAAAAAAAATCTCAGGCTGGGGTTGTGACTCAGCGGTAGAGTACTTGCCTAGCATGTGTGAGGCACTGGGTTCGATTGTCAGTGCCACATATAAATAAATGAATAAAATAGAGGTCTATCAACATCTGAAAATATATTTAAAAAAAAGAAAGAAAAATCCCAAATCCACAACCTAACCTTACACCTTGAAGAACTAGGAAAATAATAAGCTAGACAAAGTCAGCAGAAGAAGGAAATAACAAAGACTTAGCAGAGCAGATATAGAGAATAGAAAAACAAAACAAAACCAAGAGTTGGTTTTTTGAAAAGATTAACAAAATTTACAAACCTTTACCTAGAATAAGAAAAACAGAGAAAACAAATATCTAAAATTAGAAGTGAAAGAAGAAACTTTATTGATGTCACAGAAATAAGAAAAGTTATGACAACATTATGAACAATTATATACTAATAAATTGGATAACCTAGAGAACTAAATCCCTATAAACAGAAACCCACAAAGAATAATCTCTTTTCACAAATGATGTGATCTCATATAAATAAGATCATGTTAAAAAGAAATTGAACAACATGGGTGAGTCCCAGAAGTATCATGCTAGAAAGAACTACTAGAATCAAATTAATAACTCTTTCATTTATATGTGATTCTATTAAGGACAAAACTATAGTGAAAGTAGATAGTGGCTGCTATGAGAAACAGGACTGCAGACGAGCCTAAGGAAACTTCTAAGGGTGATGGTTTCCAAAACTCATAGAATTGTACTATTAGAATTAGCACATTACTTTGTAGGTAAATAGTGCCCCAATAAAAGTGACCAAATCTTCATAATTATTTTATACAATTAGAAAGTGAGCATTTATCAAGGGACCATTTATAATAACATGTAAATAATTGTATACCTAGAAATTAACCTCTAAATAAGTATGACACATCTACAGGGTAACCTTAAGGGATACAAAAGATGTAGACATACTGGCAGAGATTTCTTATTTATGGATTAAATACTCAATATGATGAAAATATCAGTTCTCGATTGATAGATTCAATCTTATTCCATAAAAATTCCAGCCTTTTATTTATTTGATTCTAGAATTTATAGGGAAAGGTTATGAATAGAAAAAAAAAGAAACAGGTAAACTTGCTATACTCTATATCAAGATTCATCATGAAATAGAATAATTACAACACTATGATAATGTAATATTATAGCAAGCCTAATAACACATACCCACCCTTACAGATGTTTCTGTGGCAGAAGTGCTATGACTGATCAGAAGCCGGAAAACTGACTTTTCAGTAAATCTTGTTGAGTAGTCATTTGGAAAAATGGGAAATGAGACGGCTACCTCCCTTCAATCTCTACCCCACCCTCCAAATATGTTTTAGTTTATTAAAGTCCTAGATGTGAAGGGGAAAGCTATAATACTTTTTTACAAGAATATAGAATGTCTCCATGGAAAGGATTTCTTAACTAGACAGGAAAAGTGCTATAAAGACAAGGGTTGGTGTATTTGACTATATTAAAATTAAGAACTTCTGTTATCAAAAGACCATTTTAAAAAGGTGAAAAGAAAATCAGAGTAGGGAAAGATCATGTCTTGATACAACATTTGTTTCTCTAATGCAAATGATTTCAGGTATGTTTGGTAAATAGATGAGAAAATGATGTCACTTTTACTTATGCCATTTTCCTTAGACTAAAGTTTTGTATCATCAAGTAGCAGCAAGTAAATATAGAATAAATGAACACAACTGAATGTGGTAACTGAGGGAGAATATAGTAGTATCCATGATGCACTTCCCCTCAGTGTGACCTCTTTTCTGTTTTACCTTGTACTGCCTTAAAATGATAGATTGTACAGTATTCCCTGTCTTCATTATTTAGTAATCTTAATCCTTTCACCCTTTTCTGTGCAGCTATCTTTTCTTCTCATTTTTTAATAGCAAAGTATTTTAGTTACTCTGGAAATTTTTATTAGGAATTTAACATGTCTTTTAAACTGTATTAATATTTTTAATTAGAATATTTTTATTTTGTTAGTGTTCTGCTTACAGAGTTGTTTTGAAAGGTAAACTCTGACCCATTTTCTCTATAATTTCTGTTGTTTTCAATGTATGATTGTGTAATAAACACTGTTTCAAGAAATCACATTTCACAGAAATGTTCCATGTGCAACACAGTTATCTGCCAGAGGACCACAGTACTCAATACTAAAACAATTATTTCACATTTTAACATCTCTATTGTTGGAAAACATCTTAAAATAAATGGACTCTTTCAGTCATAATTGCCAAGCTTTTTTCTCTCTTAGAGATAAAATAATACTGCATTTTAGAAACTTACTTAGATTTGACAGTGTATTATAGTACCTACAATATGAAGAAATACAAGTCAGTTTTTAAAAGACAGCTCAATAGAAAAGTAAGAAAAGATTTGAATAGCCACTTCCCAACAGAGGAAATTTATGTTCCTAGCATCTTGGTCCATTTTCTGTTGCCAAGACTGGATAATACATAAAGAAAAGAAGTTTATTTTGATTCATGGATCTGAAAGTCTGACAGCATGGCACTAATATTTGCTTGGTTTCTTCTGATAAGGGCCTCATGGCAGAGGGGCAAAGTGGGCACATGCGTAAGAGATGCACGTGTGCCAAAAAAGTAAATGGATGTATTAGGCTCATTGTATAACAACTCACTCTCTCGAAACTAACCCACTCTTTAGGAACTACATTAATCTCTTCATGAGAATGGAGCCCCATAAACTGATTATTTCTTAAGGATTCTACCACTTCTCAACACCATACATTTGGACCAACCTTCAACATGAGTTGAAGTGAGGACAAATCATTGTCAAATCAATGGCAGCCAGTAAATATATAAAAAAGGATGTTTAATCTCATAATGCATTTGCACATTAAGTACACCATGAGGTGTCATCATTGCAAGTTTTAGAACCTAGTAACACGTGTCCTGTGTGGACACAGAAGGGATATTATATAACTTCACATGAAGTTACAAACCTAAGCTATGTTGCTTAGAAACACATTACTTAGTCAGTGCAGCCATAGGAAAGGAATCATCACATATGTCAAGATGGTGGCTACTTTGGAAGATGGAAGGAACGAGAGGTTTAAGATCAGAGGATTGTGCAGGCCTTGGGGTTCTGTCAGTGTCCTTTATATGGGTGGATTTACTTGCCAGTTGTTAAACTTTAAAATTCATGTACTTTTCTCTGTAATTCAGTACTTTAAAAAAGGACAATGATTAGTTATATCACATGTTCACAGGACAGGTAATATGATGATTGAAATTGACCTTGGAGTTAAGCCAAGTGGAGACTACAGTTGAACACAGCATATGTGTCACTGAATGGTTGGGACAGTGAGCTGATTGGAATGCACTCAGGAGAGAATGAGAGGGAGGGATTGGAGATATGAGTAAACAAAATTCCTTGAAGGAATTTTTGTGTAAAAAAGAGAACTGTGGTAGTAAGTGAGGGAAGGGATGTGGAAAGCTTTGCAATATATAAGTATCAGGAGAATATAAAGGTAAATTTTCTGTAATGTGGAAGGTAGTAGGATAGGAGATCAAAGAGAACTTTTTATATGTATGGACTTTTGTGGAAGAAATAAAATTTTATAATATTTTGTAGGAGAATTAACATCCCAGCTACTTTGTAAGTCTTAACTATATATATATATATATATATATATATATATATTATATGTGTGTGTTGTAATCACATATATCATTCATACCTACAAATGGAACAAATCCTGAATCATTTTGTTCAACACCACTTGGCAGAAAGAGAGGTTAAGTCTTAGTACAAATTGTGCCATTGTTAATAATCTCAGACTAAAACAGTTCCTCCTGCCCTTGGGTCAGTCCTCTTTTTGCAATATTATCCATAACATGGTTTGCTGTTAAATTGGGTTTTATTTCATCTTTATGCCTTGTAGTAGAATTTATTCTAAATTAGTATCTCAATTAGCCTTTGTTGCATAACAGACCACCTTAGAACACAGTGGCCTAAAGTACTGTCATGTGTTACTTTTTGTGATTCCATGAGTTGGCTGGGCTCAACTGTGGATAGAAGGGCTAATAAGATGCCTCACTCATGTCAGAGGCCTTGGTGCTATTTGTTGGCTGGAGCTCTACAATTATTCAGTAGTCTAGCCTAGACGTCCTTGCATGGTGATAAGAACATTCCAAGAGGGTGGAGGTGGAAGTCTAGACTCCTAAATTTACTTAACATCGTGCTGTCTACTAAATTAATCAAAGCAAGTCATAAATCCAGGTTAGACTGAAGGGATGAGGCAACAGGCCGCACCTCTTAATGGGAGGGAGATGCCATGTTCCATCTATCACAGATCATTATAAATTATAATTTTAACCCATTGAATTTACTTCCTAAAGTTAATTTTTATTTAATATGAAGCTAAAAGTTATTGATATAGGGAATCTAATAATGTAGTTTGGTTCATATATGAGAAATGCAAAATATATGAAAATGAAAAATTATGCTAAAGAAGGTTTTCCATCTCTTGTATCCTCTTTTATATAAAACAAAGAAATATTTATTTTTAGAAAAAATTAGGTTAAAAATGAGTAGGGGAATTCAATACAGTCTTCGTCGCATGGAACGTTGGCTTAACCATTATTTTCTCTAGTCATTACTATTAATGTATTATCATCATCTTGGTGGATTTTTTTCATGTTACAGAATATAATTGAATGTAATACAACTAAAATATAGGAGGAATTAAGTTTCCCATGAATTAATTTATAACAGTAATAGGATATGGCTAGACATTACATTATTTGTTTAGAATTTCACTTAATTTGACAGTTATGTATATTGAATACTTCTAATATCCTTGCACTGTGCCAAGACTTGGTGCTATTACAAACCAGATTGACATAATTTCTGCATGCTGCCATACCCTAGGTGAGAATCAGGGAAGGTTCTGAAAAGAAATTTTCTAAGCCAAGACCTGAAGGATGATTATAAGTTAGCAGAGGTAAGAGTGGGAAAAGAAATAGGAATTGCTGGAGGGAAAGAACAAAGGATTCACTTATTGGAGGTGAGTATAAGGGTCAGTGAAAGAATTGTGTTGGGAGAGAGAGGACTACTATGGCTAAAACCTTGAGTGTGAAAGGAGTGAGACAAGAAAGAAACTGGAGAGGTGGCTAAGATTGCAAGGACCTTGTAAAAATGTGGTAGTGTAGAAGCTGGATTTTATAATGAGCATCATGGGAAGCCTTTAAAGGGTTTAGAGGATCTTTTGTTGTTTTTGCTCAGAATGTTGTTTTAGAAAAGTCTCTGTAGTTTGGTGAGGGGTATAGCCGGGGATAGGCAAGAGTTGATCTGGGGGATCCAACCACACAGGCTGCAGACAGTAGTATGAATTAGGTGATTGTGAGAACCAGGAGGTATTTTTAAGAGGTGACTGAACTTGGAGTAGAGGGAGGAGCCTGAGATGACTGACTTTCAATTTAGGGACCTATGTGGAGGAACAGGTTTGGGAAGGCTGTCTCAAACCATTCCCAGAGAAAAGTCTGGGTCTTTTTTTGTTTTGTGTAGTATTTAAAATGACATTGCTAATATCAGTTCATAAAAGTGATTGATTCTCATTTACTAAAATTTAGTCAGATGTAGCAGTATTGCCATAACCTGAATTTATACCTTGGATCTGAAAGAAAGATTTTGCTTTAACATAAATTTCTTAATATATAGAAATTTAGTGATCTGTTGCTGTGATCAGTTTGTAATTCGTCTACTTACAACATCAATTTTTAAATTGCTTGGAAGAATAATGGTTAAGGTAAAATATGTGAATACCTATCTTAAACATTTTGTTGTCTAAAGTAACTTCATAAGCCAAGGAGTGGGATAGCAGGGTCAAATGGTGGATCCATTCCAAGTTTTCTAAGGAATCTCCACACTGCTTTCCAGAGTGGCTGCACCAACTTGCACTCCCACCAGCAATGTATGAGTGTACCCTTTTCCCCACATCCTCGCCAACACCTGTTGTTGCCTGTGTTCTTGATGAAAGACATTCTAATTGGGGTAAGATGAAATCTTAAGGTGGTTTTGATTTGCATTTCTCTTATAACGAGTGATGTTGAACATTTTTTCATAAATCTGTTGATTGCTTGTAGATCTTCCTCTGTAAAGTGTCTGTTCATTTCCTTGGCCCATTTATTGATTAGGTTATTGGTGTTTGTGGTGTAAAGATTTTTGAGTACTTGGTAGATTCTGGAGATTAGTGCTCTGTCCGAAGTGTGTGTGGCAAAGATTTTCTCCCACTCTGAAGGCTCTCTCTTCCAGATTGCCTCAGTGATGCAGCCACATCAATGTTCATAGCTGCTCAATTCACAATAGCTAGATTATGGAATCAACCTAGATGCCCTTCAGTAGATGAATGGATAAAGAAACTGTGGTATATATACACAATGGAATATTACTCAGCCATAAAGAAGAATAAAATTATGGTATTTGTAGGTAAATGGATGATGTTGGAAACTGTTATGCTAAGTGAGATCAGCCAATCCCAAAAATCCAAAAGCCGAATGGTCTCTCTGATAAATGAATGATGATGCATAATGTGGGGGGGAAGATGGCAAGAATGGAGGAAAGATAGCTAGCATAGAGGGAAAGGAGGGGTGGGGGCGGGTGGGGGGTAAAATTAATAACAGAATGTGTGACAGATACCATTGCCCTGTGTACATGCATAAATGCACAGATGGTGTGACTCTACTTTGTGTACAACCAGTGAAACAATAGCTGTACTCCAAAAAATAAATAAATAAATAAAAATAAAGTAACTTCATAATATTTACCCCAGATTTTAAACAAAGGGCATTAAAAGAACTTCTAAAAATTGCTTCTCTTTTTTGTTATCTTTATGACTACAGTAAGTAGAATGTGAGTTTACACATATGCCAGGAAAAAAAGAAGATACACAGGACAACTACTTAAAAATGAAGTGTGTTGGGCTGGGGATATAGCTCAGTTGGTAGAGTGCCTGCCTTGCATGCCCAAGGCTCTGAGTTCAATCCCCAGCACCCCCCTCCCCCCCCCCCAAAAAAAAAAATGAAGCATGTTGCCAGGGCATGGTGGTACACGCCTGTAATCCCAGCGTCTTCGTAAACTGAAGCAGAAGGATCATAAATCAAGGCCAGCCTCAGCAATTTAGTGAGGCCCTAAGCAATTTAAGGGGAACTTGACTCGGAAGGAAGGAAGGAAGGAAGGAAGGAAGGAAGGAAGGAAGGGAGAAAGAAAGAAAGAAAGAAAGAAAGAAAGAAAGAAAGAAAGAAAGAAAGAAAGAAAGAAAGAAAGAAAGAAAGAAAAGGTTTGGGATATAGCTTAGGGCCACTGGGTTAAATCCCAGTACCTAATTAATTAATTATTTAATTCTGTCTTATGTAACATGTACAAAGCATCACATTGTACATCAAAAGTAGATACAATTTTTATTTGTCAATTTTTACTTTAATAAAGTTGGAGGGGGAAATGAAGTCTTTTATTGATGGATTTATCTCTGCTTATTGTTAAGTAATAATAATTGAGAGTTTAAAAGAATTAAATGTTGTGTCTTGAGAAGTTAAGCCTTTTTCAGCACTAAAATTATTTTAGTGTTTTGTGGTTTTGAATTTCAAGGCTATCTGAAGATTTTATTAAAGTGTATTTACTCATTCTACATTTATTGTCCTACTTTCAGCTAATAATGTTAAGTTGCCTGAAATTTTCTGATCCTCATTCTAGCAGATGCAATATATCCAATAATCTGTGTCTCAATAGACTGAATTTTTTGTAAGTTTTTGTAAATTTGAATATTTTGTAAATTTAAGAGCACTCTGCAACCAATTTTTCTTTCTTTTTTCTTTTTTCCTTAGGCACTACAAGGGCCCCCAGGGATGGGGAAGTTCCAGGGGTGGACTATAATTTCATTTCTGTTGAACAGTTCAAAGCACTGGAGGAGAGTGGAGCATTGTTAGAAAGTGGAACTTATGATGGTATGTCCCCTAATATTAACAACACTCAGAAAACTATCTGAATGATGAATTATTTCAAGGAACTTGATCAGTAAAATACTATTTTAAAAAACTTCTTAGGAAAATTTTCCTTTGATAAGGAGATTTTATAATTTGCTAATTAAGATGGGATTAAACCAAAATAAAAAATTCATCATATTATAAATTTAATTGTGAACAATATACTAAAAAACAAATTGACTAGTATGCATGTTTCATAGTAATTTACAGTCATCATCTGAACTCAAGTATTTATTGATTGATCTCTGTTGTAGTTGGGAATTCGAAATCTGTATACTTATAAAAAACTGCATGTACCTTGACTATCTTAGAGGAGAGAACATATAGGTTGTGGGGCGGGTACAATAAAAACAGAATAATTGGTTTTCTTTTCATATCTCTGCTTCCTCTACCCACTTGATTCTAGAAAGTACAGTTTGAGATCAGTTTCAATTTTTAAATTATTCTCTTAGGTCTATTTATTTTTCCTTATCTAACATGCTTTTTCCTGGCAAGCTTATCCACTCCATAGCACCCTGTATTTTTCCATCTTTGGTTTATCATGCTATTATAATTGCCTGTTCTATAAACTCCAATAATAGTAATCATGTCTTTCTTACTTGGTATTATATTCAGGGCCTCAGATGATGAATAATAATATCTAACCCTGAATTCAGCATATCCACATGTGCATTTTAATTCTTCATAATTTCTCTCTGTAAAAGTACCCTAGGCTCAAAATAGTAGAATTGTCTTTTACTTCTTCCCTTTTCTTGTATTTCACTTTAGTCAGTTATCAGATCTAGTCATTTTTTCCTTTGTACCCACTTTCACGATGCCCTTCTTTTTAGTTTCACTATCTCATTGAAGCCCACTGGATGAGCTCATGTCTGGACTATTGCAGTTGTTCTCTTTTGTTCAATTTCTTCCTCTGTCCAATCCATCCTATCCATTGCTACTATGCTGGTCCTCCTCAAGCACAGTTCTGATCATGACCCTCTCCTATTTAGAACCTTCAGTCATTTCCTTTCACCAGCTAAGTTTTATCTAACTATCCTTTTTGGTCTTAGCTGCCATGACTCATTCGTTCATTCATTCATTCAGCAATCATTTGTTAAGTACCTACTATATGCCAAACACTGTTAAGAGAGCCTTGTAGTACTGGGATGAGCAAGATTGAAATGCTACTGCCTTAATCTTATTTCTTAGTGGAGAAAACAGTCAAAAACAATTATAAATTAAGATGTTATGAAGGAAACAAAAACAAGGGATTTAAAGAAATTAGTAGGAAAATCTTCCTCAGAGAGGATTGCCAGTGAAGACTTAGAAGAAAGGATAGCTGCTTGTTTGTTCTGACTTTTACACAGATAGCCTCCCTCTTAGAATTAATCATTCTGATGTGTTGAATATGTATGTTTTTGTATGTGTTCTCTCACAATTATATTGTGTCTTATGTGCATATTTATTGTTTAGGTCTGACCTGTGTTTTACATATCATTCAGATTTTCTTCATTTCTTGTATTACTTTGTTTTTAGATTCACCCATATTGTTATACTGTATTTGCATGTAATCCATTATATTTAACTTAATCTTTCTCCTAGTGATGGCCTTCCCTCAAACTCCCTATTACTACAAGGAAAGATGAACATTCTCACATATATCTTTTTACTAATGTGTGAGAATGTCTGTGGAATATATATCCAAGAGCAGAATTATTGACTTGTAGAGTGTATATATTCTCATCTGATGAAATAGTTTTGGTCGCTCTGTAGTCTCTATTGTCCCTAGAAGTACACAAGGGTTCCTATAGCAGCTATAGTAATGGTGCCATCTTCCAGCACTTGGTATTATCCAGTTACATAGTTTTGCCAATCTAATGGTTGTAGAAGTGGTATCTCATTCTAATTTTAGTTTCTCTGGTAGTCAAGAGAGTTCGAGCATCTTTTCATATGCTTATTACTCTTTTGGACTTCTGCAAATTATTCTCTCATTTTCTTTGTTCATTTTTTTCCAAGTTGGGATCTCAATTACATTCTGATTTATCGATTTATACTGAATACTGTGTACGTCTGGGGTATATATACATGCATCCATATCAAATAAGTAGTATTGTTTTCAGCAAAAGTTTGAGTATTTTCATAATGTTTCGCTATTTTCATACAGTAACCGTATAAATAAAATATATATTTCTGATATGATTCTAATATTGTTATCTGTAATTTTATGTACATTTGAATTATTTAATTGTTGGTACTTCTATTATAAAAGTGTGAAGTCCTTTGGAAGAAAAAGAAAAGGTCCAAAAGATGAAAAAAAAAATTTTTTCCTGTTAGTAATTATAGTCAGGATTCACAAACATTGGAATTTTATATCTTGCCATCTAAAATCTTAATATTTACCAACAGGTCAAGAAAAATATATCTACTTTATAAACAATGCTAGTTTTCTTTTTAAATCTATGCCCAATGATTACCTTTTTTTTTTTTTTTTTAATACAGTAGATTGAACCCAGGGGTGCTTAACTACTGAGCCACATCCCCTAGCCCTTTTGATTTATTTATTTTGAGACAGGGTCTCACTAAGTTGCTTAGGACCTTGCTAAGTTGCTGAGGCTGGCTTTGAACTTGCAATCTTCCTGCCTCAGCCTCCCAGCTGCTGGGATTATAGGTGTGTACAATGATTACCTTTTTAAACAACGAAGCTGCCAAAATTTATTTTGAAGTTCTTAAATCTTTGCAGTGATTATGGATAACAGTTTTAATATCTGGCCTTTTTCTAATTTTCCCCTTAGGAAAAAGTTAAACTTTCTAGAGTTAGATAATAATTATTAAGAATTCACAGCAGAATGTGTTTTTAGTGACTATAGATGACTACTATCATCCCCAGAAAAGGTGGATTTTTTATTTCTGTCACAGGATATATCTCATTCCTTCATTGTTTGATTATTGGCCATAATAAAGGAAGAATTGAGATCCTAGAATATTTTATTCCCTGGCCGCCGCTCTATTTGGATTATTTCTGTATTCTTTGCCCAGAGAAGTATAAAACAGTATTTGTATTTTTGTTGTTGGTGGTGGTTTTTTTGTTTTAAATACCTTTATTTCTTATTTATTTTTACACAATACCTTTATTTCTTATTTATTTTTATGCAGTGCTGAGGATCAAACCCAGTGCCTCACACATGCCAGACAAACACTCTACCACTGAGCTACAACCCCAGCCCCATGTTGTTGGTTTTTTTCTTTCTTTTTTGTTTTCATTTTTTGGGTTTTTTGTTTGTTTGTTTGTTTGTTTGGTTGGTTGGTTGGTTGGTCTGGGGTTTTTTGCTTTTTGTTTTTGGGGGGTTTTTTTGTACTGGGGATGGAATCCAGGGCCTCACACATGTCAGGAAAGTGCTCTGCCATTGAGCTGCATCCCAGCCCTGAAGTGACTCTTCCATTGGTTCTGTACTTAGGGGCCAGAAAGTTTGCTAAGTTTAGTCTGTTTTAATACAGTTTCTTGCATCCGTCTGTGTGATATGAGCAACTCATTTCAACATTGATTTGGAAGCAAGAGAGTAGGTGAGTGCGAAGAGGCAGATGAAAAGTTTTTTAGTTTGAGTTTACTGTTTTGTCTTGAATATTTAATGACACCACTCAAAGTGCAGCTTCCAAAGAATTAATTTTAATGCTTTCTCCCTCAAACATGTCCAACCTAAGGTAGACTGTGTTATTTGTAAATTTGTCTTGGTGCTATGGGGAGTAACCTATGATGTTTTTTTTTTTCTTCTACCTAGGGGGAAAAGTTCATCTACCTCATAAATTTACCTCATGTGAATGAGTACCTTAATTACCTCCCTAGCACCAAATAATTTGATTATAAGTTGTGGATTTTTTAAAATAAAATGCCATGAGTATTTTACTTTCTAACCATATTCACTTTCTATAAAATTTGCATGACTATTGATATAAGGTCACATCTAGTAGGAGGCACACACTGTTAATGTGACTGTGCTTTCCCATTGTGTTGGGCTGCCTAGTAGAAGGAAGCCACATGACAAATTGAGAAGATATTCAGTTATTTTCCATCTATTCTGGAATGTTTATTTTTACTGCAAAAATCACTGATCCTCAAGAGAAAATTAATTTCTTCTTTCATGAGAATAATCCAAAATTGAATTAGACCAATAATGTCTCTGTTCAGCAGATTGTCAGATAAAATAATATAATTAGAATATAAAGAAAACTCTAAGTTTTTTAAGTTAAAAATTTTTTAAGTAAAAATTACATCAACAATCCACATGCAAACTGGTTAGTTCTTAGCTTTATCCTTTACCCACATATTTTCCCATCTTACTAAAATAGTACATTATGTATATTAGAACAAAATTATTTGAGTTAGTTTTATTGTCCTTTACTTCCACCTTTTGTACCAGTTAGTCTTACATGAGAGCTTTGATGCTTTTAAATTTACAAGTTAGGTCCTAATTAAAAGACCATGTAAAGCAAGCCCTATAAGAACAATAATCAGGAAAAGAAAAGAAAAGAAAGGAAAGGGGAAGGGGAAGAAAGGAAGGAAAGGAGGGAGGGAAGGGAAGGAAAGGGAAAGGGAGGGATAAGAAAGGAAGAAAGAAAGGAAGGAAAGGAGGGAAGGGAAGGGGAAAGGGAGGAGAGGGGAGGGAAGGGAAGGGAAAGGGAGGGAGGGAGGAAGGAAGGTAGGAAGGAGGGAAGGTAGGAAGTAGGGAAGGAAGGAAGGAAGGGAAAGAAGGAAGGAAGGAAGATAGGAAAATAGGAAAATCAATTTCCTGGACTTAGTAGTATTAAAATGTTAGATGATATATGATGATCGTCTCTTGAGGAATTAGTTTTTTCTGTTATTTCTACCTCCTCTCACAAGAAGTGCTTTGGTCAATCTTTAATAGTCTAAGGTATTCAAAAACTTCAGTATAAGAAACAATAGATATATACACTAGGCCATATTGTTCTGACTCAATTCAGCATCAATATTTCAGCTGCTGTTATTTTGTCTACTTCAGGAAACTTCTATGGAACTCCCAAGCCTCCAGCAGAACCCAGCCCTTTCCAGCCAGATCCAGTTGATCAGGTCCTCTTTGATAATGAGTTTGACACAGAATCCCAAAGAAAACGAACTACATCTGTCAGCAAGATGGAAAGAATGGACAGCTCTCTTCCTGAAGAGGAAGAAGATGAGGACAAGGATGCTATTAATGGCAGTGGAAGCGCAGGTCAGTAAACAGATGAACAACTTCTAATGAATGTTATGGGTTGACTCTACTGACATTGAATTGGAAGTAGTTAAATTTTTGCTGAAGCATGAAGAGCTTCTAATGTTTTGAGAAGGCTGTGTGTAATGTGTATTTCTGTAGACATCTATAAGCTAAAATGGGTTGCCCCAATTTTGATAAAATAATGAAAAACTATCAGTAATAAAATAATGTCATTATTCTATTTCTTAAAATATTTGAGATTCATTTCTGATGCTGCAATATGGAGATCTTATTAGCCTACATCCTATTTTAAAGAATAAAAGCAAAATATAGATGTTTTATAATTAAGGCTTTAGCTCAAAGAAAGTACATGGAGTTTAGAAATAAGCCAGTAAAAATTATCCAAAAGGTTTGTTAATATTTTTATGTATATTCTGAATTCACTCAAAGAAATTTCCCTTTTTTGTTTTTTTGTTTTGTGTGACTGTTTTATTTTTCATTAAATACAAAACCAATAAAAATTTGGGGGTGAAATCTCCTTTCCAGTACCCCTAAATAAGTTAGTGATTTCCTATGTGATTCTTAAGTTTATAACTGAGAGTGTAACTAGAAAACCATAAAATAACAGCCAAACTTTTTTGTAGCAGTGCTATTTATTGTAATAATTCCATTCAGAACATTAGAATGTAAGTTTCATAGGGTTGCAGTTTTTATTTGTTTTGTTCATTATTGTATCACTTGCACCAAAAACAGTGCCTGGCACATAGTAGGAACTAAAACAAAATTGTTCATGTCCCCATCTCCAAATCATTTTCCCAAAGCACCTTGATCTTTTCCTTCTTCAGTTATTAAAATTTTCCATTTATATTATATTTATTGTTTTAATATATTCGTTGTTTATTTCCCTCTCCAGACTGGGGGTTCTGTTTTATCATTTTAACTTCTCACCAGTTGTGCCACATAGTATGTTTAATGTTAAGTGAATTACTCAATATATTTGGGTATAAAGACTGAAAATGGGATTGGAAAGGTTTAAGGAAATTTATAGCTAATTCTTTAGAGATTACTAAGGGAAATTATCATAATATGATATGATAGCCTTTTAATGTTGATGTCAGATTTACAGTCCCACAAAATTAAATCTGTTCATATTTTAAAATGCTCAACACTAGGATTAGAGACCATAAATCTTTCCCAGTATGGAATTTATATATTCTTGACTTAGGAGGAAAAAAAAAGAAAAACATTTTTTATACATCCAAATGCAGAGTCTTTTAGTGTTCACTGTGATTCCCTTAGAGATAAACCGGTCTATAATCTCCATGGTTTATGCTAGTCATGTCAGACAGTTGTTAAACCAGATGTTTCATACTCTGATATTAATATTTAAAGGGAGCACATCCAAGAGTGTGTGGGAGGCAGTTTGTATACTCTCTCTTGTGTTTAGATACCGTAGGATATTTACATTGGGTTTTATATTTCTTTGTAAGAGAAAATATTCTGAATATTTAAATGAAAAACCAGAAAAGTGTTGAGGAGTAGAAGTAGGGAAAGGGTAGGTAGTGCCTTATTTGTATACATCAGTACATATTTTATATCTTGCTAAAGATTTTACTCCAAATATTACTAATATGCCCACAAAGGATCACACATGTTATGCAGTAATTAACTGAGTGGTGACTGGAGGCAGGTGGGGTGTGGCTGAAGGAAGTGTTTCATTGGGGGTGAGACTATGGGGTATATATTTTGTATCTGGAGAGTGGAGTATCTCTCACTCTGCTTCCTGATCATGTAAGCCACTTCCTGCTGCCTCATTCTTCTGCCATGATGTTCAGCCTCACCTTGACCTCTGAGGAATGAGCTGAGCTTGACCTCAGCTGTCTATGGATTAAGATCTCTGAAACCGTGAGCCCCCAAATAAACTTTTCCTCTTCTACAGTTGTTCTGGTCAGATCTTTCAGTCACAACAGTGAAAATGCTGACTAAAACTAATACCCTGTCTCAAAAATAAAAAAGGACTAGGGACATGGCATAGTGGTAAAGTGCCCTGGGGGTTCAATTTCTGATACTAAAAAAAGGAAAAAGGGTCTGCAGTTTCAGATAGATTGACAGAAAAGACTTGAAAATAATGAATAGACTCTAAATATCTGAGGAAAGAGCTTCCAGACAGAGAGAACTTTAAGTACAAATGCCGTGAGGTGGGAGCATGTATTCAAACAGCAAGGAAACTAGTGTGATTCAGTGCAATGGAGATGACACGTTGTGTGTAGTTGGAGCAGGGGGATGGAAGGCAGAAGAGTAGACTTGAAACCAGTATGGTCGGTCAGATAATGAGGGGTGGGGAGGAATGCATGTTATGTAAGGTCTTGTGGATACTTGGAAGAATTTTTGATGTAACTTTGAAATGAGAACTATGATAAGATTTTGAATAAAACAGTACACAACAGATTTAACTGCAATCAGAAAATATTACTATACAATAAGATATTTTGAGAGACTACATTTATAAAATTTTTATTACAATATATTGTTTTAATTGTTCTACTTTTATTGTCAGTTATTGCTGCCAGTCTCTTACTGTATGAACTTATAAATTAACCTATCATAAGTATGTATATATGGAGAAAAACACAGTATTGTGTATATGGGGTTCAGTCCTATCCATAGTTTTAGGCATCCACTCGGGGTCTTGGGACACATCCCCCTCAGAAAAGGGGGGACTACTGTAGATGATTTGAGGAAAAGAAGATATGAAATATTTAACAAGGAGTGTGTCAATTGATTAAGCAAATGTACTATGATTCTCATGTATCTAAAATTAAATATCCACCAAGGTTAGTGTTCATGAATTCAAAGTGAACTACTTAGCATTGCCTGTGTTCAGGTGCATGTGCTGGCATTGAGTAGGTGGAAAATAGGATTTAGGCAGAGTTATGGTTTAGTCAGGCAAGTGTGATGAAGTCAGGTTGAGGCAGAGAAATCAGGGAGTATATGAGAATGATTATAGTGATGGGTCATGGAATTTAAGTTGGATAAGGAGAGCAATAGGGAAGTGGGTAGAGGGTGGAGAAAGTGGAAAATAATAAGTAGAAAGATTAATGAATTGTATGATTTTGTTGGATAAAGATTGTTGGAGTTGAATGATATCTATAGCGAATGATATCTAAGGCCTGTTCTCAGATCCTCTGATTCTTAGGTATTACCTGCAGTTTGAAGTTGTTACATATTATTATGTAGCATCATTTAAATTCTAGAAACAATGAATTATTGACTTCTTAGACACTAACCAAATTTTAGTGTACTTGCTTACATTATAGACTTTGGGACTCTAAAAGGATTTTAATATTACCAGAAAATTATATTTAAGAACAGAAAGTCTAATGAATGTAATTTTATTAGTTAGTTTGCAGTACTGGGGATTAAAAAACAGAGCCTTGCATATGGTAGGCAAGTGCCCTACCTCTAAGCTACATCCCCAGCTCTTGAGTGTAATTTTTTTTTTTCTTTTGGTACTGGGGATTGAACCCAGGGGCAGTCCACCACTGAGCCACATCCCCAGTCCTATTTTGTATTTTATTTAGAGAGTTTCACTGAGTTGCTTAGGGCCTCGCTAAGTTGCTGAGGCTGGCTTTGAACTCGCAATCCTCCTGCCTCAGCTTCCCAAGTGCTGGAATTACAGGTGTGCGCCACCGCACCCGGCTTGAGTGTAATTTTTAAAAACAAATTTTATTTAAAGTCCTGTGTTAAAAGTGTATGAGCAAGCCGGGCGTGGTGGCGCATGCCTGTAATCCAAGGGACTTGGGAGGCTGAGTCAGGAGGATCGCGAGTTCAAAGCCAGCCTCAGCCACTTAGCGAGACCCTTAGCAACTCAGTGAGACCCTGTCTCTAAATAAAATACAAATAGGGCTGGGGATGTGGCTCAGTGGCCGAGTGTCCCTGAGTTCAATCCCTGGTCCCAAAAAAAAAAAAAAAAAAAAGTGTATGAGCAGCTTAGTCTAGCAGTTAAGAGCATAGACCACTTAGATTCAAATCCTAGCTTTGCTATTTAATGACTGTGCAATCTTGACTAAATTAACTTAACCTCTCTGTGTTTTACTTTTTTCAATCTATAAAATGAGTTTAGTAATAAAAGATACTGAGTTGCTGTGAGGATTATGAGTTAAATTACTTAAAATAGAGCTTGATATATGCATATGTATGTGTAAATATTGCTTATGCTCCTGTTAGGATTTATACTGAATTGATTCCACAGTTGTTTTGTTGCTACTCTCCCAAATTAGCATCAAATATACCCTAGGGGTTAATGTGAATTAGTAAATGTAAAAAATTAGGTATGTTTATTTGTTATTTCCAAATTTATAGCAGAATGTGGACATAATAAGCAAATTTGAAATATATAATAGCATAAATATGTGTGTGTGTGTGTGTAATGTTTGGCATTTTGTTAAAAATGAAGAGGAATACTTGAAGAGAGTATAACTTTGCCTACTTTTAATTCCGTTCTGTTTTGAACAATGACAGAAAACAGAGAGAGGCATTCTGAGTCATCTGACTGGATGAAGACTGTTCCAAGTTATAACCAAACAAATAGCTCCATGGACTTTAGAAATTATATGATGAGAGATGAGAATCTGGAACCACTGCCCAAAAACTGGGAGATGGCCTACACTGACACGGGGATGATCTACTTCATTGAGTAAGCAAATGTCTGTATCTCTTCTAATCTGCCCTGTCACTGTGAGGATTTGTCTGGAATGGTTGTTAATCTCATTTTGGTTGTGTGCCTATTTCACAAAGCTTTCATTTCTTTTTCTCTTTTTAAAAATATTTTCGTACAAGTAAAAGTTGATTTTTAATCTAGGTATTTCCTTGGCTGCCATTTTATTTTATTTGACTTGGATAAAGGAAGAGTATATTTGGCCTCTGATTTTATAGAAGTAGGAGGATTGAAAATAGGATGGGAAATGTAAAGAATAAAGGGTGTTTTGCTTTGCTTTTTTTTTAACTTTTAAATAGATCATCCAACTTAATGAGCATTTCAAGATTATCATCATGACAGAATACCTATTATTATCTGAGCTAAGTATTGTTAGTCCTAGAATTGAGGTTTGATGTATTCAGATAATATAAGTAAATAATGTAGGAAGAAAATTTCACTGATCCTGAGAGTAACTGGTATACTGTAAATATATGAAATAAAACTTTTTATGGAAAGCACCATTAATGTAATACTCATAAAGATAATGAATACCATATGATTAGATCAACCTAAAACTGAATGTTTGCACCAGAAAATAATATTATGCAAATCATTTATTGGAAGTTTCATAATGAAGTTTTTTTTTTATTTTTATGCAGCTGTAATTCTCATCTTTAAAGCAGTTTGTTCAGGGGTAGAAGATTAATATAACAAAGTTACAGAATATTGACAAATAACAGTTAAAGTATTGAGGACTGAGCACTACACTCAAAGAATATATAATCAGAAGTTAATCAAGTTGAGGAAACTTGAATCTGTTTCCTCAAATGGTTCTAATTCCAGGTCCTTCCCATAGAGTGAGCAAAAAAACATAGATCTTGAGTATATGTTATTCTCTCTACCATATGCAGAAATGAATACATTTATGTAAATAGTATACAAAACAGACACAACCAGATGTACTTCTCTTTATAGAATTTAAGGGATTCTTTTTTTTCTTTTTTCTTTTTTCTTTTTTCTTTTTTTCTTTTTTTTTCCTTTTTGTATTGGGAGGTGAACCCGGGGCACTCAACCACTGACCCACATTCCCAGCCCTTCTTTTATTTTTTATTTTGAGATGGTCTTGCCAAGTTGCTTAGGGCCTCGTTTAGTTGCTGAGGTTGGCTTTGAACCTGCAATCCTCTTGCTTCCAGAGACGATTATAGGCGTGTGCTACCACACCCAGCAGATATTTAAGGGATTCCTTCAGGGCAATTTAGACTTTTGCATGCTGACTTCAGAAATAAACCCCCAAAGTAAGGTGTGGAGTCACTAGAAGTGGCTAAAGTATCTTAAGAAACAGATTATGAGACATTGGATCTAACAATACCTCACCTCACAAATAGACATATGTTAAGTACGTTATGGGGGGCCAGGGAGCAGAGAATGTATAAAAGAAATCTCTTTAGAGTTACATATTATTTAAATGTGTTAAAAACATAAATGTAAGGCCCAAACTATAAAATTTCTAGAGGAAAACATAGGGCAGAGCATCATGACATTGAATTTGGCAGGAACTTCTGAATATGACACCAAAAACAGAGGCAACAAAGCAGAATAGACAAGTGGAACCACATCAGACTTGAACACTTCTACACAGCAATAGAGCTAAAAGGCAGCCTGTAGAGGAGGAAAAGATATCTGCAAGTCATATATTAGATAAAAGGTTAATATTCAAAGTACTTGAAAATTCTCTCTAAGTAAAGAGATTTTGTTAGCTATAGCTAATATGTTTGATCTGTGTTAAACTAGTATGGTGGATTTGTGTTAACCTCTGCTGTTAAAATATGCTCCTGTAAGAAAATAATATTAACATAGATCCATAGTCTTTAGTTATTACAATTTAGGAATAGCCTAAAAAATAGCCCATTTTTTTTTTAACATTGGGAATTAATGGGCAAAATTCTAGAGGATTGCCTGTATCTGCTGATTTATCAATAAAATTTGGGATCATTGGAATCAAAGTTAAGCTTTTCTCAAATAGCAGTTTTGAGTTTGGGTTAGCAGGATACATCCATCATTTTTGTTGTTTTGTTTTGTTTTCTTCTAACCATCTGTGTACGTGTAGGCCTCTTTTGAGTCCTGATCCCTTTCATTTTGTTAAAACTGATTTAATTGGTTTTCATTTGGGAAGATTATCTCTGGAAGAATGGATAGCACATTCTTTCTAGAAACACCGTTTTTTTCTACATAGATTACCTGTTTTCCAGCATACCAAAAAAATGGCCATATATCTCTCGAGGTAGAAATAACAGAGAAAAGGCATAGAAATATGGTTAATACCCTGAAACAACTGACTTCATTCCTTAAGAGTGGATAAGATAGAATATTGAGTTTATCTCATGTTAAAGACACCAAGGAAAGATAACTTATTCACATTAATTGTTACTAATAGTTCTTTAATAATTAATTTACATTTTGTTGCCATCCTATGTATTCTTCTGCAAATTTTTCTTCTTTAATATCTTTGTATTTGAGAGATTTAAACTGTGTCTACTCAACAGTGATAGTTTCATTTTAGCATTACTATTTACTGCCTGGTGACCTGACCTGAAGCTGTTTGACTGACTTATAATGGAATTAAACAGATACTGCTCTCTGAAAGTATCTTTGACCTGCTTCATAGAAAGGAGTAGAGGCAGGATCTTTTCCTTTTTCTTTCTTTCTTTCTTTTTTTTTTTTTTTTTTGTAGGACATACCCATTTCTTTTATTTGCATGTTGCAGAAACTGTCACTTTAAAACTTTTTAAAAATTTTATCCTATTTATTTTAAGGAGTTCCTGTGAGGGCAGAAATTATGTCTGATAATTTATCTCTATATTCCTAGCCCCCAACACAGTACATATCATAGATACTCAAGAAACATCATATTTTTCTGAAGGAAGAAAGGAAGAAATTCAGCCAGCAAGCGAACAAGGTTTTTAATGCAACCTTGCTGGCTAGATCGTGCACAGTATGTGACTCTGTGCCCACCCTTTGAAATGTTTTTGACAGCTTAAAAAAGTGTGTTATTCTGTACTTGGCATTTGATCCCTTCTTTAAAGTCTTCATTCTCAAATTAGTACCTCTAGCATTACCTTGTCTTTATGGCAGTTTTGAAGTAACAGACTGAGAACAATAAGATTATTGAATTTGAGGAATACAAATGGAGGCTGTAGGAGATAAATGTTCCAATATCATGTGCTTTTTAGTCACTTTTAATCTTTGCTTTGGAATAACTTTTCTTCCTCTTGATTTTGCTATTCTAATTGAGATCTTTATTCTGCAGCCACAATACCAAGACGACCACCTGGTTGGATCCTCGTCTCTGTAAAAAAGCCAAAGCTCCTGAAGACTGTGAAGATGGAGGTAGAGATTCAGAATCCTTTTATACCATGCTTATTCTCTTAATCCTTCCTTACTCTTCTTGCTTAGTGTTTTCAAAACCCCAAACAAATCATGTGTATGTAAATAGGGATGGAGATCATAATCAACTTAGTATGGTAATTATGCCATATATGTATATACTTTATGAGAAATTTTATTTATCTCCTCTATGAGGATTGTAATTCTTTATCTTTAAAAAATTAACAAAAAATAAATTTGCAAAAAATAAATAAATAAATAGAAATAAATTTACCCTTTTTTAACATATGCCCTAAAGACAACTATAAAAATTCTAAATAAATATTCAGTATATTAGATTGATTCCTAACCACAGGGTGGCTCTGTCACATCTGTTGAGCACTCAAATATATATTTAACTTATTATATACTGGATAATTGCTAGAGTCTATAACTATTCCTTAGCTAAAATTAGAGCAGCAATTGAAACTTAATGAAAGTCTGTAATATACTCCCTCCCGCATACGAAATTTTTTGTACTTAATGGAAAAGTTATTTCTCTAAAAATCATCAGATAGTCTTATCTGACTTGTATATTATATGTTCTATATAATTGTATGGTTTTTTAAATAAGTAGAATTTATCCCTTCTAAAATTGTTTGCTATGTCTTCTTGAAAATAGGGTGCAATCAAACAGAATTGCTACATGTTTTGTCCAGCATGACTATGATAGAAAATTTTTCTAGAAAAAAATGAAAATGAAATTGTTCAGGCTTCATTTGTAATGACATCAAAAAATTAGAAATCTTGAAATATATCTATTAAACATTGCAAGTTCTTAATAATGAAAGCTATAAAACATCATTAAAATTAATAAGGACCCATAATAATGAGTGAGATACATTGTGTTTATGGATTAAAAAATACAATATTGTTAGTGGTATCCATTCTCATAAATTGATTTCTAGATCCAGTACAGTCCTAATCAGAATCCAAATGGGCTATTTTGGAGAAACTAACAAGCCTATTATAAAATAAATATCTGGAAATTCAAAGTTAGTCAGATAACCTTTAAAAAAAATAGACCAAGTTGAAAGACTTCCTATAAAACTACAGTAAGACAGTTTGTAACTGGCATAGAATAAGCAAACAGATCAATTTAACAGAATAGAGTCCAGAAATAGATGCATTCATATCTGATTACTTGATTTTCAAGCAAGTTGCCAGATCAATTCAATGAGAAAAGGAAATTCTCTTTAACAAATGGTGCTGGTGCAAGTTGATATTCACATAGAAAATTAAGTCTCAGTGATCCCTCTTTCCATACACAAAAGCTAATTTTAGAAGGATCAAAGGCCTAGCATAAAAGCTAGAACCATAAAACTTTTAGAAGAAAAGGAAGTATCTTCATGACTTTGGGATTGGTAAAGGCTTCTTAGGGAAGCCTTCATACAAATTTTAAATTTCTTTTCATCAAGATACCATTAAGATAATGAATAGACCAAGTCACAGATTTTGCAATATATATCTAACAAAGAGATTATGTTTAGAATCTATGAAGACTATTTTACAAACCAAAGTGAAAAACAGACAAAATTTTTAAATAGCCATTTCACCAAAAAAGATATATACATACCAATGAAAAAATACTTAAAAGGCTGGGCGTGGTGGCACACACCTGTAATCCAAGCGACTTGGGAGGCTGAGTCAGGAGGATCACAAGTTCAAAGCCAGCCTCAGCAACTTAGCAAGGCCCTTAGCAACTCAGTGAGACCCTGTCTCTAAATAAAATACAACATAGGGCTGGGGATGTGGCTCAGTGGCCAAGTGTCCCTGAGTTCAATCCCTGGTTCCAAAAAAAAAAAAAAAAAAAAAAAACTTAAACATCATTTGTAATTAGGGTAGTTTTCAGATTAAAACCATAATGAGATACCCACTAGAATGACTATAATAATAATTTTAAAAGATGGTAACTAATGTTAGGAAGATGGAGAGAAACAGTATCCCTTATCCATTGCTACACAAAATCTAAAATGGTACCTCTGCTTTGGAAAACACTGTGGCCCATGTCTTCATGAAATGTCAGCAATGGGCAAATCTATGTGAACAGACAATAGGTTAATGATTGCCTAGGGCTGAGGATTGAATTAGAGATTAACTGTAAAAAACAGGAAAGGATGTTATTGGAGTGATGGAAATATTCTAAAACTGGATTGTAGTGATAATTGCATACTCAGTAAATTATTATTGAGTTGTATACTTAAAGCAGATTAATTTTGTAGTATGTAAATTATACCTCAACAAAGTTTTTTTAATAAAATGACCAAAGAACTTATATACTTCACAAACGAAGATAAAAGTCACTAAGAACATGAGAAAGTGTTTATCATTAATCATCTCTGTAGTAAGATATATCCACACCCACTAGAAAGACTAAAATCAAATACGCTGGTAGTACCAAAGATTGGTGAGATTTTAAAGAAAATAGAATCTTAATTGTTGGTGGGGATGTGAAATTATGTGAATATTTGGAGAGCTTTTGGAAGTTTCCTATGAGGTACTGTCTCAAAAGAAATGAAAACATACATCCCCAAAAACTACTTTACAAGAATGGTCATGATAGCCTTAGTCAATAGCTCAAACCTGGAAACATCCCAAATATCCATCAGAAGGAGAATGGATAAACAGTTGTGCAATGAAGTATTGCTCATCAATAAAAAGGAAAAATTGTTGATAACACTGAACTATGTAAATAAAACTCAGATACACAATGAGTAAAAGAAGCCAGACACCAAAGAATAGCATGAAACAGGCAAACTCTATAGTGATAAAAATCAGAAAACAAGAGAAGGGATATGAGGTGAACTGAAATAAGTCCCTGGAATGATGGATTATTGCCTCCTCTTGTAAGGGGTTCCTGTTATACAGAAATATGCAATTGCCAAAACCCATTTTGTAATAAGTGAACAAAAAGTTATATTGATTTTTTTAGTAATCTAAAGTTCTTCAGATCTGTGTGTTTTATTATATGTCAATCATACCTCAATAAATCATTTTAAAAATTATTTTTACACCTCCCTTATCAAGGCTTTCAACAGTAAGTTCTTCCTTATGGTAAAATTAGCCATTGTGAAGGTAAATCAGAATTACTGTAGAGTTTGACATTTTAGATTGTGAATGTGGTGTTAGTCTTGTTGGGCATGTCTATTTTGCTGGTCTCCATTCTTTTTCCTGACCTCTGATTGTTTCAATTCAGTTTTCTGCCTTTTCCTGTTTTCTTTTGTAGAAGGTACTTAATTCTCATAGCTTCCACTGACAATTAACTGTCACCAGACCTGTTATCTAAATTTTTAGTATTGTCCTCTGTTTCAGATTATATTTGTGTTTCCTCTTGCTTTTGAACCTTTTTTTGACTGTCCAAAGTTATTTTTAAGGTGGTGCTAGGGGTCCAACCCTGGGCCGCACACATGCTAGGCAAATGCTCTCTCTACTACTGAGCTACGCTCCCAGCCCCAAAGTGAACATATTAAATTTGACATCCTCCTCGAACCACACCTTTCTTTCTATCATATGTGTCATCCTCCTAATCATCTGAACCCAAATTCTTACACTCACTTTTGCTTCTTCCCCTCTTGTTGCTTTATTCCCTATATAGTTTTTAAGCCCTGTTGCTTTTTTCTTTTTCCTGTTTTTTCAATATGTTGTTATTCAGAATACCCAATATATAGAAAAAACTGGAAGAAATTTGTGATGAGCATACATATACTCACATTGTGATATTATAATTAACATTTTAGCTACTTTTACATTTTGGGGGGTAGGGGGATTAAACCCAGGACCTTGAGCATGCTAAGCAAACTCTGCCTCTGAACTCCATCCCCAGCCTACATTTGCTTTTTCACATAGCTATCTAATTATCTACCTTCTTTCTATCTATGCTTTTTCCTTTATATCTTCTCCATTTCTTCTGATTACCATGCACACTTAGATTGTTCTTAATCTTTCTTCCTATAGTTAATTCTGCCCCTCAAATATATCCTTCATGTCAGTGGTATGAAAATAGTGGTACTCAAACTATCTATTGATATACAGGAAGAAAATGTTAGAACTTATTTTCCATAATGTAATTATTACAAATATATATAAATATATTACAATATATGTATTTAAGCTTCACTACCATCTTCTGTGCAGATTGGTAACAGCATTCTTGCTCATTCCATATGTCAAAGTATCACATGTGCTACTTATAGTGTCTAAGGGCAAATGAGTATGATACTGTTCAATGATAAGGTGCTGGTAATATTTAGTTGTTTCTTTTTTAAATATCTGGTTTTACATATGCTTATTGTATGCATATTAGAGTACTATATATATGTACACATAAATTTATATATATCATGTGGGTACATGTTCAAATTTTTACTGAGAAGGCTATAGGATCAAAAAACCTTGGAGACATTGCCTAATACCACTTAATCTTTCTAAAATATAACTACCTCTCCCTTTGTCCCCATTGTCACCCAGACTCCTTGGTGTAAAGTATTAAAGATTTTTTTTTTCTAGAACCATGTGACGAGTTTATTTAGCAGTTTTATATTTTTTGAACAAAAATCATTACTTGTGCTTATTTCATATTATCATAATGTAAAATAAAAATTTCCATTTTTCACATATATTTATGTGAAAATATTATTTTTAATAACTGAACCATAGTCTGTATTTTCTTTTCAAAATATTTTCATGTCATAAATGTGGCATAGTTCTGTCTTTGCCTTTGTCAAATGCTCATTTCTTCTCTCAGGAACTAAACTTGTTCCCTGTGTCCACCTGGCTTATACATACTATTCTTCTAAGCTCAAATCTAAAATATAACTTCTTCCTTCCTTCCTTCCTTCCTTCCTTCCTTCCTTCCTTCCTTCCTTTCTTTCTTTCTTTCTTTCTTTCTTTCTTTCTTTCTTTCTTTCCTTTTTTCTTTTTTACCAGGAGTTGAACCCAGGGGCATTTAACCACTGAGTCATATCCTAGCACATCCTTTTTATGTTTTATTTTTTATATATGTTTTATTTTGAGACAGGGTCTTGCTAAGCTACTTAGGGCCTCACTAAATTGCTGAGGCTGGCCTTGAACTTGTGATCCTCCTGCCTTAGCCTCCCAAGCTGATGGGATTATAGGCATGTGCCACCACACCCAATTTGAATTCTCTTTTTTCTCTTCCATGTCATAATTTGTTCTTTTCTCTATTCTCAACTATGACTTATCTCTGCTATAACACTATATTGTATTATAGCCCAATACCATGCTTTTTTTTCTTTGTACTGGGGATTGAACCCAGGAGTGCTTTACCACTGAACTATATCTCCAGTCATCTTCTTTTTTTTTTTTTTTTTTTTTTTGCTTTGTTGTTATTGTTTGTTTGTTTGTTGTTTTAAGACAGGGTCTCACTAAGTTTCCCAGGCTGGCCTTGAACTTGCAATTCTCCTTGCCTCAACCTCCTGAGTCACTGGGATTACAGGCATGTGGCACCAAGCCCAGCTATATACCACAGTCTTAAAGAACAATGATTTTGTCTTATTCAACAGTGTATCCCTTCAGTAGAGACTTAAGTGTTTGGAAGGTTGGAAAGAGGGAGGGAAGAAAGCCAGGAATAAAAAGAGGAAGAAGAAAGAAAGGGAAGGGAAGGCAGGAAAGAAGCTACTCTGTCTTCTGAATTAATTTGGTCACCTTCCTTGGAAATGTTTTTTAATTCTGTTAGGTTTGGGGAAGAGCAATAAACAATAAGCCTGTCTTCACTTACTAGTTGGGAGTCAAGAAAGAAATAAGGCAACAGACTGATGAGGTCAGAATGCCAGTTGAGTGAGTGTGGCTTTAGCCCTGCAGCTATGTGGGCTTACTGACATTTTACCCTTTCAGGAGGCAGAACTAAACACTCAGTCTCTGGCCTCTGTGTTTAGTAGCAGGTCTCCTCCCATGAGGCAGGCATGGCAGAGGACAGACCAGAATGGACCTCTGCAGGCAGGTGGCATCCAAAACAAGAGACTCCAGAATCTCTAGCCAAGCAAGTATATTGAGTTTGTTCTATAAAACTCACAAGTCAGATAAGACATTCTTTTATCGTTGGGGAAGAAAGTGAAAAGGCTCAGAAAAACTAGAAATGTTTCTTTCTTTTACCCCTGTGAAATTTGAAGAATTAGGATGAGTATATACCCTTAATTCCTTTTATATTAAAGGTAACCATATGTCTTGGTTGGCTTATTCCACCTTATTCCTGTTGTCCCAGAATAATTAATAGCCTCGTTTTATTCTGAAAATGAGCATACATTATATGGTCATCCTAATTGTATCTTTCTTAAGAGAAGCAAAATTGCATTCAGTACTCTAGAAATGTTCGAACTCCTTAAATGTAAGGGCTACTCTCTTGTCCCCATAATTAGGTACAGCTTCCTAACATTGTCTCTGCTTAATCTGATAGGGAGCCCACAAGTGGAACGCTGAGCCTCTTTGTTTTATGCTCAGCCAACTTGTTTTACTTTCTCTGTGCAGTGTCTCCCCATTCAAAAGGGAGAGAATAGCCCCGTAGTAGTCTTATTTTCAAGATAGACTCTATCTGACTCACACTGATATTCTCCAGAGTGCTTTTCACCAAGTAGATGCTGAAAAGAGGATAACAATAACAATATTTTAAGTATAAGATTTCATAGTTTAAGATATTGTTTGCCCTCTGCAGAACAAGATCTAGGAAGACCTTACAGTTTCTAATACTTGCCCTTTCCTTCCCAGTCTTCTGATATTCAGAACCCAACTGTGTCTTTACACTGTGTCTGATGGTTTAATTGATGTACATATTTATCTTCCATTCAAATAAAATAATTAGTATTTTGGTTTAAGTAGTTATCTTAAAAATACAGCATCAGAAATCCATTCTACTCTCAACCCACCCCATTTCTCTTACCATGAAAGATTAAATTTTTACTAAAGGCTGCTTACAAATGTATTGAATGTTGATGTCATTTTGGTGCTTAGAGAATGATAAAAGAAAATTACCAACTGAATAGAACTCCACTATGAGAAAGCAATTGTAATTCATACATTTAAATAAGAAAAATCCTATTTTGGGTAGAGAAAAGAAAGAAGGATAAATTCATGGGCGGGTTAGAAACAGCCAGCTGCTTGTTGTGCTAAAAATAGTTTTGCCTTTGGAATCAACTTGTTGGGGGAATGTTCAGAAAAGATGGTTAGGTTAGGTCTTTCTGTCTCAAAAATAAACATGTTATTCTTGTCCCTAATCTTCCCTTACACTATCCTTTTTACAACCCAAATTAAAAACAAACAAACAAACAAACAAACAACTAAAAAGGCATCTTAAGGACTCTGCAGTTCTGACTTTTGCCTCTTTTCATTGAAACTGCTTTTCTTAAAGTTACCCTTAATCTGGTTGCTGAATCTGGTGGACTCTTTGTAGCCCTTCCTGAGAGCTTTTCAAAGCATCTGTGAATGTTGATCATGCCTTTCTCTTTCACCTTCTTTGATACTTTTCCTCTGACTATTCTTACTGTCTCCATCTGTTCCCTAAAATGTCAGTGCTCCTAAGGCTCTGTTCTTTTCCTTTCTCTCTTCACAGTTTAGGTGATCTCCATTACTTTCATCACAATGTCTCCCAAATTTTTTTCTTCATATATTTTTCTTTTAGGTTCCAGGTTCATATTACCAAGAGCTTGTTAGATATCTCTACCAGGATGTTCTAGGGCCACACATGGAATACCTTCCCCTCCGCCTTGACAAATAACATGACCTCCTCCCAGTTCCTCTGTCTCCTCTTTGTTGTCACTAATTATCAAGTTTTAGCATTTTCCCCACTTTTTTTAATTGTTGTGTTATGATTGTCATGATGATGAGTTTTATTGTTATGTATTCATACATACATACAATGTAACAGCATAATTTGGCTAATATCATTCCCTAGCACTTGCCCCTTCCTTCCCTATCTTACACCCCTTGGAGCCTTTCCTCTACTTATCTCCCTTTGCTTTTCATGTGATCATCTCCCTCCCATTTCTTTTTCTTTTTCCTCTCTAGCTTCCACATATGAAAGAAAAGATTCATCCCTTGACTTTCCGAGTTTGACTTATTTTGCTTAACATAATGGTCTCTAGTTCCATCCATTTTCCTACAAACGACATAATTTCTTTTATCTTTTTTTTTAATATATATTTTTTTGTTGTTCATGGACTTTTACTTTATTTATGTATGTATGTATGTATGTATTTATTTATTTATTTATTTATTTATTTATTTATATGTGGGTGCTTAGAATCAAACCCAGTGCCTCACACATGCTAGGCAAATGCTCTACACTGAGCCACAACCCCATCCCAATTTCTTTTATCTTTATGGCTAAATAAAACTCCATTGTGTATATATGCCACATTTTATTTATCAGTTCATCCATTGATGGACACCTAGGCTGATTCCAGAGTTTGACTGTTGTGAATTGTGCTGCTGCGAACATGGGTGTGCCTTATGTTGACTTTAAAAAACCTTTTACAAACTTGCTGTTTCCTGAGTACTCATTGATGCCAGGCAGTATACTAAGCATTTTGTTTTATTTTACTCCATTCTATTTCATTCCAATACTGGGGATCAAACTCAGGGTCTCGCACATGCAAGGCATAGCTACTTTTACCAGTCAGTTGTTATCATTCCTCTTCACTCCCCCAAATAGCTTGTGTTTATCTTCATCTTATCACTTGCCTCTTCTGTCTTCCCGTCTATAGATTGTGAACTCCATGAGGTCAAGAACCATATTGTTTCTAACTTTGATTTCTATATAAGAAAGGAGAGGGGAAGAAGAGAAAGAAAGAAGGGAAAAAAGGAAAAAAGAAATGAATGAATGGATCCACCCATAGTGTGTAAATTTACTAAGGTGGTTTAATCTTGCTTTTATTACCTTCATTTTAAAAAGGCAATAATAAACTGCTTCTTTATCAACATTAATCTACCATGCAAAAAAAACTGTAATGACATCAGTGGTGAGGGTTTAAAATTACTAAAAGTAACTGAAGATAAATTGCCACATTTATCCTAAGGAAGAGCTATACTTAATCTGTAGTTGCTAATTGCTTTAAGTAAAATGCTAAATCATTTCCAAATTAACACTGAAGTATATTTATGTTAGTCTTTTATCCTTATTAATTATTAATACATTCTTTTTATTGAATGTTACAAATTTTTCAGATATTGTGTACTATTTCAGTTGTGTCTATAGCTCCTTTACTTTTCCAGCATTCTCTAAAGACAAAGCATGGGTCCAGTTGTGGTTCTGTTGTAGAATTAATCCTTACTCAGCCCCATTCAGTTTACATGCTGTTTCAAGAAAATGTCTAGTAAAGAAAACAAAATCTTATAATGCTTTGATGATATTATTATTGTGCATTTTTACAGTAAAATATCACACCTGTTTAACTGGTGACCATGAGTTTTGTAGCTACAGGGCATCAACATGAACTGAAGTATATCACAGTACTTCTCATCCCCCCCATTTTCACATATTTCAGTTATTTGAACTGTTCCACTCTTCTGTTTGTTCCACTTCAAACATTCACCAAGTCTTTAAAAGGAACCCCCCACAAACTTTGCAACCACCCAACAATATATATGCAGCAGCGTGTGCAGGAAAATGGAAGGGGGGCATTCAGAGTTTTTCTACAGGCTAGTAGTTATTCTTGTATTCTTTTATCCTGAATACAGAATAATAATTTTTATTAGGGCAAAACAGTTGAGATAACTTGTGTCTTTCATTAATAGGTTTCTTCATATATTCTAAGCTATTTGCTATACAGCGTACTTCTTATGTGTGTGTTTCAGCGTAGCAGAGGCACTCTAAAGAATTTAAAATAAAAGTATAAGACATCATTGTGTAATTTGTGGATTTTTTTAAAACAATTCCATCTTGGTCAATTCCTATATGTAATTGATAGCACTAGAATCACCTGCTGGGAACATTCCTGCCAGTTCGATCCATGTCTATCAAGATGGTTCTTCATAGACCTTAACTTTTCAAGGAATACAGACAAAGTGGGAAGGAAAAGAAGATTCTTTCTTGACACAGTTTATATTGGAAAGGCCAGAAATTTTTTTTAACTACCTGAAATTTACTATCAGTTTTTCTCATATTTTATTAGCATATTACTTAGAATAGATAATACATGAGTGCCCAGTAAGCTGGAAGTACAGCTCCATGGTAGAGGGCTTGCCAAGCATTAGTGCAAGGCCGAGGACCACCACTGAACAAACAAGCAAACAAAAACACGTTTAAAACAAAGCGGGACATGATGCACATGCCTGCAGTCCCAGCTACTCCCAAGATTGAGACAGAAAGATCACTTAATCCCAACAAATTTGAGACTAGCCTGGGCAACAGACACTCCCTCTTAAAACAAACGAAAACACCAAAAACCAAAATCTAAACAGCAAACAAAAAAAAGAGTGCTAAGTAAGATATTTCTTTGTTACTAATAGTACAGAATACGCAGCTACAGGCTACTCAAAGCACTATGGTAGTTAAACTGGTATTATTTTAGATGCTCAGGTCGAGTTAATGCAGGTGCCTGCTTAGGTTTTAAACAAATCCAGATTACTCACTTGAAATGGCAAAATCCAAGGCTGAGCTTTCCTTAGAAGAGAAGTGGGTCAGAAATGATTATGCATAGTGGTGAAGAATTTAATAAGCAGCTGCTGCTTGTATTGGGCTGCTGAGTAAATGTATCTCATGTCAGCATTTTCAGGCTTCTTAAATAAAAGAAATAGTTAATGGTTTTTAATATTAATTAGAGTTTTATGATTTATGAGTCAGATAAACACTTTTTAGTTTAATGTCAGCTTTTGTTCTAGGTTTCTAATTGCCTGCTGATACACATCCTGGCTATTGAAGAAGCTACCCTGACTTAAATTGTGTTTATTCTTTGAAAGTGAACTCTCAGCTTTCTAACTCCCAAGTATTAGTGAAATAAAATAAGCTAACTTATACGTTGATAATTGTTTTCTAATTTTGAATCTAGCATTTCACTCATTTTTCTTTGTTTACAGAGCTTCCTTATGGCTGGGAGAAAATAGAAGACCCTCAATATGGGACATACTATGTTGAGTAAGTTTGTTATTTCAGTTAATGTTCTCCTAGATGTTCTCCTTTCAGCATACACCTTTAGGGAATGCCACATATGGCATTTCTTGCTTCTGTAAATCCAGTGTGTACATGTTTCAACTAGGGGAATGAGAAGGTAGGGCCAATGAGCACTTACTTCACTGACCTTGAAACTCCCAGAGGTTGACTTTGAAATTTCTAAATATAGAAAGTAAGAGGTGGGAGCTTGGCATGTGCCTATACTCCCAGCTCCAGGGGAGGCTGAGGCAGGAAGATCACTTGAGATCAGGAATTTAAGACCAATGTGGGCAACATAGTGAGACTCTTGATCAAAAAGAGAGAGGTTGCCTGGAGGATTAGTTGCTGGAAATGATGTCATTACTTCTACAGCCTTTAAAGAGAAAGGCAGTAGATAGAAACCTGAAATGAGGGCACTGGATAGACAAACTCTTGAGGACACTTCCAACACTACCAGTATGTGCTTCTGGAAGCAATTAAAGGACTTTAAAGACATTTTAACATCAAGATTCAACATTTTGAAATACACAACTAACTCTTTTGAGTTAATAAAATAAAGCTTACTATTCTTTTCATGGATGAAAATTGCTTTTTATACAACTGTTATGGTTAAGTATAAATATGTGTCAGGAGGAGCACAAAACACCTGCATGTTAGCCAGAGAAATTAGACCAGAGTCACAACTGATTTTTCTTTTCTTTATCTGATCACTACATTATTGTGACCATTAGAATTGCCTTCTTTCCAGATGCCAGGGATAGGATTTCAACCCTAGGTGACTAGTATCAGGCAAATAATTGTATCATGAACATTACCATTTATCTGGAACTCAGAGTTTGAACCTACTGCCTTGGTAGTGAGGGCAAAATGATATTATCACCTGGAAAAATAGCAAGCACAGAAATCTAGGTGTTTGGGTTTGTTGGGGATTTTTGTTGGTACTAGGACACTTTACTACTGAGCCAAATACCTAGTATTTTTTTATTTTTTATTTTGAAACAGAGTGCCATGAGGTTGCTGAGGCTGGCTTTAAACTTGTGATCCTCCTGCCTCAGTCTTCTGAGTCACTAGGATTACAGGTGTGCGCCACTGCATCTGGGTAGAATCTTCTAGTTTTATGATTGCTTATTAATATTTCAACATTGTTGGCATAAACCAATGCCATTTCCTGGTAGTTATCCCTGAAGTAAGACCTCTGGCTCTTACTGTGGTCTTTAATATATAGGTTGTTACTGAGTCACTCTAGTTAAAGAGATTTTTGGAATTGAAATCTAACAGGTATCCTAAGAAAGTAACTCAATTTGATTGACCCTTAGGTGCATAACTTCAGTTTCAGCATGTTGGTTCCTTTCAATAGCTATGCTAGTTTATTTCCATTGTGTTACTTAATATGTTGCTGATACTGATGAAATGTGATGTGAAAAGTATATAGCAGCTCTTTTGTTAACTTTTTCTAAGGCATATTTAGTTTTTAAAAAAGGGAAGAAACAGCTGTCTTTCAAGTCAAAGGGATATTTGAAAGCCAACTGAAAAAATTTTATGGGATTTTTTTCTTCCCCTTATAGTTTAGCCTATTTAAATTGGGCTTCAATCAACTATTATTTGTCATTGACACTGCTGAACATTTCCTAGATAATGATTCTCATTATTTGCCATTCCAAATGAATTTGAATACATGGGCAAGAGGTGAAAGTCATTTGCCTGTTATAAAATCTTTAGCTGAATGATCTTGTTCCCATTAAGCAAGAATATAATATTGAAGCAACTTTAGGGCAAATCCTGAAGTGACATGCTTCCAAGTTGTCATGGAGGTACGTGGCACAGCCTGAATTAGAAGCAACAACAGCAGCAGCAGTGCAGTGATTTTGTATGATCGTTCCCAGTTAGAGCTCATTTACAGGAGGATGATTTATTATATTAAGAAAGAGCAGACAGTACTCAAGATGCACATTAGTATGGAGTCAGCTGAGCTACAGAATGTGGCTTGATTCCCAGACGAGCTAGGTTTTGAATCTCAACCGTAGTAATCTGCAGTGAGTTTACTGATGGAGATAAAAAGCTGTTACTTGAATGGCTACTCTTTGGCTCTCTTACTTTGTCAGACCAGATGGCACAATGATTGCTTTTGGCAGGAGCCTTGGAGGAGTAACACCAACTGCAATGGCATTTTTTTTTCCTATGTGAATATTTATTTTAAAGGGTGATATTCTGAAATGGATTATTTTTTAAAATAAATTTGTTTCAAAATGTAATGGTAGAACTTCTACAAAAATATTTACATATTTAGAAATGTTGACTTTCTTGTATTACATTAAAGGCCTCTGATAATACATCTGGTTTCTTATCTCATATTCTTCATGAATTTGTTGAGGTGAATTTTTTAAATCTAGATATTAGAAAATTGTTATGTAGATGTTTCAGATATATGTTAACTATTTAATTATGCTTATTTGTAACCCTTGTTTAATTTTTCTGACAATCTGTGATATTCTGTCTTAGGAAGATAATTATTTTTGGAATTTCTCTTACTCCCTGGCTACTTACATGGAAAACAAAATCTGTTACATCTTTTTTTGCTGTTTGTTGCATCTTAATAATATGTGTGTATAAGTAAGTAAATGAAAAGGAGAGTATTTTCATTTTTTGTTTTGTTTCATTTTAACATTTTACTCTAAATAATCCAAGGTATCAGATGCACTTACTTTCTTCATTAAATCTTATATTCTTTGTCAAAGAATTTCAGGGAAAAGATTAGTCATTTGCATACTTCTACCCTCTTCTCCCACACATTACAAAGGATATAAATACAAATTACTACTTTTTATGGTATAATGCCTGAGTGGCAAAGTGAGTCATTCTAGCTGATAATGTTAAAGGGAGCCAAGGGTTCTTTCTAAACAGATTTATTCTTTTCTGAGTGTCAGTCTTTAGTTTGTTTGCTTTTTTTCTTAAGAATATGTAAAATGTCAGTACCTAATAAATTTTTTTTAAAACCTCAGGTTTAATAAAAATCTAAGAATTTCATTTTCACAGAAGGTTGCACAGTTAATTCAATGGAGAAGGTGCCTTTGGTAGTATGAGGCAGAAGCGTGCTTAAGTGTCAAGTGGATGTCAAGTAGAACTTGCCATATTCAGAGCTCTGAAACTAAACAGCCACATTTGTTGTGGAATTTATATGCAGTAGAAGCCTAAAAGACAAAGAAAGCTAACATTCCTTTCTGTGTGTTTTTTTTTTCTTTTTTTGACCCTGCTGCCCTTTCACCACTATCACCATAATGTAAACAAATGACAAAGTATATATCTGATTTGTGTAACTATTTATACATAGCTTTTGTAATATTAAGGCTATCTAAATAATATCCTGAAACTCTCATGATTTGATGTTTAATTGTTGTCCAGTAATGTCAATTGTTAAAATGGATTTTACTGGAAAATATATCATTTGGCTGAAACGTCCTTGTCCTGTTGGAATGCTAGAATATGATTCCCATTGTTTCTACATTAGACCTAGTTGTTTTAAATAACTTATTTTATTTTTTTTAACATCATTGTGTTCTTAACCAGCTATCACTTAACTGACTTGCTGTATTCCCTGTGGAGAACACATTGCTGCCCATGGAATGTTGGGTTCTACTAGCTAATGACTTGCTCTTTATTCTTCTCATATCCTTCTGCTTTCCCGCAGACTTTTCTGCTTTCCAAGAGTTAGCTAGGACTGTTCTTGATCATAAGTGCTAGTTAAACTTATGTTGTACTTATATAACTAAATTATTATATAATTTTGAAGAAACATAAGTGTAAAAGGAAAGAGTTATTCTATAAGACAGTATGATAAAACAAAGTCATCTTTCTTAGCTGCTACTGAATTGATGTGGGCAAGCCAGTAAAAAAGTAATATACTATGGTATTCTAGAAGGGTTCTTCAAAAGTTTCTTTACAGCTTACTTCATTTTGAAGAAACTTAAAACCCTACTATCATCAGCTTCCTTTAAAAAAAAAAAAAGATCAACTGACCAGTTTACCTGCACTTTTGATTGCATCAGGTAAGAGGGTTTTTAATAGAGTTGGAACAGTTGTTATTGGTTATATTGACTGGGTTTATGGAGAAGCTATAGTAAATGTGTCTCATAAGCTTTAGTAGCTTTGACTTCTAGGTCTCTTCTGTGGGCCTCCTTTTATCTCTGTCAGTTTCTCTGTTCTGTAGTCTACTGAATACATACGTATCAATCCCTTAATCTATGGTGATGAAATGGTAGGATAGTCTATTTTAAAATATGTAATTCTCTCATATTTTTCTTCATTTTATAGTCATCTTAACCAGAAAACCCAGTTTGAAAATCCAGTGGAGGAAGCCAAAAGGAAAAAGCAGTTAGGACAGACAGAAATTGGGTCTTCAAAACCAGGTAGAACTTTTTGTTTGATCTATTCTTCTAAGAATAAATTGTGAAATTTGTGTGCTGAGTTAGTAAAAGTGAGTTTGAACTTTCCATTGCTGGAGCTTTGAGATTCTACATACAGTGTCTAATTGTTGTCATAAAAATATGAGTAAGATCTGAACATTGTGAAAATACTGAGATTTTTCTCATGACTAAATAAAAAGTATGAAATTATTGGGAGAAGGAATGGAGAGCTTTTTTGTTATGAGTTTGAAGTTTGAAGTTTGAGTTTGAAGGTTAGATTATTTCTTTCTGTTTAAGGCCACACCCAAGATCTCTACTTCATTATGAGCTTCTCCCAAGTTAGTTGCTTAAATCTAGTATCTATAACCATTCAGGATTCTCCATTAATCAGTATTAATTTGTATCTAATAAATCTAACAAATCTGTTGCCTACATCATTATCCTACTTGTAGGATATATCATATATCATATCCTACAAGTAGGATAATGATGTTGGTAGATATTAGTAATATCAGAATGACTTAGGGGGCATTTTAAAAATACATGAGGTTTTTAAATTTTGTTTTGCTTGTTTGTTTGTTTGTTTGTTTGTTTATTTGAGACAGGACCTGGCGAAGTTGCTTAGGGGCATGTTAAGCTGTTGAGGCTGGCTTTGAATTTGGGATATTCCTGCCTCAGCCTCCCAAACCACTGGAATTACAAGGCATGTGCCAACCATGCCTGGTTACATGAGGCTTAATGACCTAGTCACATGTATTTTGAAAAAGCTGCGCGGGAAGTTTCTATATTTTATTCATCCCTTTCCATCTCTTTCCTCTTTCTCAACTGTTATTAATAGCCAAGGATCTATTTGGTCATATTGTAGTAATTCAGTGGACTCCCCACTTGGATTGTCTATGAGAAAAATGGTTCTTTCTTGCAGCTACTCTTTAAAAATCATAGACTGATTCCTCCCTTAAGTTTTGCATATGCTTTAACAAACATTTTGAGTTTAACAAATATTTTTGAGTGTTACTATATGCCTGGTGCCTTGCTAGTCACTGGGTTTTCAAAAATGATGGAGATTAAGAGAGGTCTCACCATTAAGAGACCGTAGTTTAATATAAGAATCTAATGGTTGCACTATGGGGTGATAGGTGCTATTCTAGCATAGTAGATAAATGTGTAGACTGAGGAGCAGTTTTGAAATGCATCTATGTAATCTTAAGTAAGTTCCCTAAAACCTTTCTGCCTCTTTTTCTTATTTATGAAATAGGAATAAAACCAGGCATGGTGGTGCAAGCTTGTAATCTCGGCAACCCAAGAGGCTGAGTCAGGAAGATTACAAATTCAAGGCCAACCTCAGCAACCTAGTGAGACCCTGTCTCAAAATAAAAAATAAAAAGGACTGTGGATATAACTCTGTGGTAAAGCCTCCCTGAGTTTAATTCCCAGTACCTAAATAAATAAATAATATCTGCCTCTTGAGATGGTTATGAGTATATAAATTAAGGCATAAAAAGTGTTTATAATATTTGGCCTGTGGCTATCAATATTAATGATAGCTTTTGTTGTTATTAATAAAGATGTACAGTAGTCACCCTGTATCTGCTGGGATGCCTTCTGAGATCTCCAGTGGATGCCCAAAATCATGAGTAGTACAAAACCTCATGTATATACTGTTATTATTTTTTATATATATACATGCCATTGATGAGCTTTTACCTTCTTACTTAAAGGAAGCCCTGTGGCTTCTCTTTGACATATACAAATCACCAGCATCACTACTCTTGTTGCTTTGGGACCATTAAGTAAAATAAGTGTTACTTGACAACAAGCACCTTGACTCCATGAGAGCTGATCTGATAACCCCATCTAGTGTAGACAGCATAGATATGCTGGACAAAAGGTGATTCACATCCCAAGTGGAATGGAGCAGGATGACACAACATTTCATTGTGCTACTCAAGAGTGCCATGCAATTTAAAACATGAATTTTATTTTTGGAAATTTCCATTTAATATTTTTGGTTTACAGTTGACTGTGGATAATTGAAACCACATCAAAACTATGAATAAGAGGAGACAACTCTAGGGGTGAGAGAAAGTAAGTACAAATAAGATAATTAGGAGAAGAAAAAGTAGGTGCTTTTTCCTATAAAAGAAAGGAACTCATTACCTATTTTTTCAATGATTTAGTTTATGAGCTTAAATGCTAGTTTTTCTACATTAGGTTCACTTTGATTTTCTTTCCTTTATGGGTTCCTTAAGTTTTATAGACTATCTGGAAAATTGGCTTTGAGGTCTATATTCATTATAATTATGTTTGTTCTCAAACCCATTTCTTGTTTTGGCCCAGATGTGGAAAAATCACACTTTACCCGAGATCCATCCCAACTTAAAGGTGTCCTTGTTCGAGCATCACTGAAGAAAAGCACAATGGGATTTGGTTTTACCATTATTGGTGGAGATAGGCCTGATGAATTCCTACAAGTGAAGAATGTGCTGAAAGATGGTCCTGCAGCACAGGATGGGAAAATTGCACCAGGTAATAAATTTGTCAGAATTGCTTGAAGAGTAGTGATACTGTAACAAAAATTACAGCAAAGAGATACACACACACACACACACACACACACACACACAATGAATTATAAAACTGAAGGAGGTTCCTATATTAAAATGTTTAGCCTCAAAGTTAAATGCGTGCTAGCTTGAGGGAAGGCCAGTTTTAAAAACAAGCAGAGCTTATTAGAGAAAACATTAAATTTATTAATTCTTGGAATACTTTGTATAATTTTTAGATAATCCTTTGGTTATGAAAACTACGGTTTGAGTAACCATCTCAGAACACCATTTGAATGTTTGATTTTCTTTGATTATGTAGGGTGCTTTTGGAACTAACATTTGCTTATAATTGTTTTTGAAAAATGGTCCATTGTGATGTTTATAGTAATAACAAATTGTTATATCCTGCAGTTTTTTCCTAAAGTTTTAAATTTTCTTATTGTTACTGGTTGTTAAATGTAAATTCATATGTTAAGAATTATAGACACGAGAACTGGGATTGTAGCTCAGTGGTATAACACTTGCCTCACATGTGCGAGGCACTGGGTTCAATCCTCAGCACCACATAAATGAATAAAATAAAGGTATTGTGTCCATCGACAACTAAAAATTAAAGAAAAAGAATTATAGACATGAACAGTATTGTTTTTACAGAACCAAATAAACTTAAGATGTCCTTTACATAGTTTTCCCGAAGTCTTTCTTTAGTGATTGTTGGATATTCTAATATGGCTGATAGTGTTTGTGGCTGAAGAGCCTTGGGGAAATTCAAGTTATTGAATACTAGGGAGGGTTAAGCCCTTTTAGTATTCCACTGAGGTTGCTTCTTACTGCAGTTTTTGCTAGACTTTTCAAATTTCCTTTTATATCACATACCACATTTGGTTGGACCCACATTTGGTTGGTTCAGTCATCAGTACTTATTGACAACAGATACCAACTTATTTTCAGTTAGGATATGGAATCCCTCATACTCAGTGAGGTCTTAGAAACTTGAAACAACAAAACTTAAAGTAATCTGAAGCTATACTTACAGTATCAAGAAAATTATTTTAGCTCTATTATTTTGTAAAATTAACAAACTCTACAGATTAAGATTTTTTTCCCTCGGTTTTTACCTTTTCAGTGTTTTGTCCATAAAACATATCTCATTGCTATTAAATATATGCTGCCAGAATAATAGAGTTTCGATTTACCAAAAATCGTTCTCTAATTTGTATTGCAATACAGTACCTCCACGAAAATTCTGGAAACTTTCATCAGGGGAGGAAAAGTTGAAACTTAGTTTCTAATTAGTTCAAATTCTGTATCTTCTTAGGTTATGAAACAAATTTCCACGACTAACATTTATTTCTGGCACCATTCATGATGTTGATTTTTTTAAGCCTACATGCAATCAGAACAAATTAAAGCACTTCTATTTATTTTTCAATAACCTTTTCTATAATCATATTAAAATAAAAAACAGAAAATGGACGCGATAATTTAAAAAGTTCTGGCTGTGTTAAAAAAAGAACAAATACCCAACTGATGAATTTCAGTGGTAATGACTGCAACCAAAGTGATCATAGTACTATAAAATCAGGAAAGCAAAATCAAATTTTATAAGGATTAATTTAGCTGATGTTTCAGTGTTTTTAAATAATACAGCCATCTCTTCTGTTGAATTTTTTGTTGCTGTTTCACTTTTAAATATCTGATTTATAATAAATTCAGAATCTCTACAGAAAGGACACTAAAAGAAAACACACTCATAAGTTGATATCATTCTAATCTTCAGGTGTAAGTTTCTTAAACTAGAATGAATTTTTAAGTATATTGTAATTAGTGGCTTGTTGTAATCAAGAAAAAAAGAGATAATGAAGGCTACCTTGTGTGCACAAATAGCCAATGGAGTTATTTGCTCCTCTTCTATGCACTAAATACTTACTACAACATGCTGAACTTTGTGTGCACACATAGGTAGGACTCCGTATACAGTGATAATAAGGTTTTTAGGGTTTACTTTTTTTCCAAATGATTCACTTGAACTTGAGGTCAAATTTCTTTGCTGCAAAATAATTAAGATTTTAGACATTTATATAAACTTTTTAGAGAGAAGTCACAAGAGAATGTCTGTTAGAAATGTTATCTTTTCACTGGTTAATGAACAATAAGACAGTTCCAGAATTCAAATTTGGTTGTTAAATTTAAGTTATTTTTGCTTTTTCTCTAGCAAAAAATTATTTTAACATGATTATATTTTATCAGGTGATGTTATTGTAGACATCAATGGCAACTGTGTCCTTGGTCACACCCATGCAGATGTTGTCCAAATGTTTCAGTTGGTACCTGTCAATCAATATGTAAACCTCACTTTATGTCGTGGATATCCACTTCCTGATGACAGTGAAGATCCTGTTGTGGATATTGTTGCTGCTACCCCTGTTATCAATGGACAGTCATTAACCAAGGGAGAGACTTGCATGAATACTCAGGATTTTAAGCCAGGAGCAATGGTTCTGGACCAGAATGGAAAATCCGGACATATCTTAACTAGTGATCGTCTCAATGGTGTATCAGATTCAAATGAGCAGAGAGCATCTATGGCCTCATCGGGCAGCTCCCAGCCTGAACTAGTGACCATTCCTTTGATTAAGGGTCCAAAAGGCTTTGGGTTTGCAATTGCTGACAGCCCCACTGGACAGAAGGTGAAAATGATATTGGATAGCCAGTGGTGTCAAGGCCTTCAGAAAGGGGATATAATTAAGGAAATCTACCATCAAAATGTGCAGAATTTAACACATCTCCAAGTGGTAGAAGTGCTAAAACAGTTTCCAGTAGGTGCAGATGTCCCACTCCTTATCTTAAGAGGAGGTGAGTAAAAGCATAACAAGAAAAAAATCTTCATGTTCAAGCATTTGCATTTTTTAATTGTCCTTCTTTATAGGTTGGAATGTCTTTTCTTGGAAGATTTCACTGATAATTCACTGGTTCTGTCTGATTGTTTATATAAGCAGTACCTTTATGGAAGTATTTTAGTTATTAGTGGTTTCGTTCGTATCCATTATTGATTTCTTTCCCAGTGTATTCTTTTTAAAATCTGATTTATAAGTTTAATGATCAGAGAGAGTCTCAGTATTATGCTACCTCAAATGAAACATATTCTCTTAATTTCATTTTCTCTGTTGATGAAAATAACAGAAATTGACTCTTTCAACCAGTGGTCCTTCATCTGGACCTCTATAATGCACCAAAGATCTTCTGAAAGAGCTAACATCTCTGTGATAAAGTAAAGTAAAACATGGTGTGCTGTGTTAACCTGTTCTGCAAAGGCAGTCATGATAGCTTGTGCTCAGAAAGCTTTTATCTTGAGCTCCTAGTATCTACCTGTAGATGTACTTATGTGAGAGAAGTGAAATTTTTATTTTTCAAGGTCATCAGCTGACTGAACTATTCCCGACATTATAAGTCCAGCTCCAAGGACTAACCATAAAGTTGCATTTTAATAGGCTTTCTCACATGCCTATGAATGACTAGTATTTTAAAGAATGAAATTCAGTCCTGCACTCATCATTCTGGCTTTTTAGTTGTTGTTGTTTTGTTTTGTTTTTAAGCAAGTGAACATTTAACTTCATTGGCAAGTTTTTCCTTATTCTCATTTCTTTGAACCATTTTGGTTTTTTCTCATGGTGATATGGTAGAATGTGCTCAAAGTCAGAAAGAAATCTCTTTGTTAGTGCTGGAGAGTGATCAAGAGCTTTGACAAATATAACAGAGAGAACTGAATTTGATGTCAGACAGGTTGATGTCAGTTTTCTGCCTTGCCACTTACTGGTTCTATAGTGTAGGAAAGAATCTTAGTTTACCTTATCTATTAAATGATAATAGCATTTATGCCTTCAAATTGTTATATAAATGAAATGTGACAATAGATACATAATGCTTGGCACATAGAAGGTGCTAGATAAAGAGTTTACTAGCCTGTTGGAAGTCATAGCTACTTTATTATAAACTTTAGCAGTATGTATGATCTGAGAATGCTTTCTGTTTTTAAAATTTGGCTCATTTTTTTTAAGGTCCTCCTTCACCAACTAAAACTGCCAAAATGGTGAGTATTACAGTGGTCTTCGAGTGTTTCATTCCCACTCACCAAGTGAGGTGCCAAATACCCCTCTGTGAGAGCTCACCAGATAAGAAGACTCAGGAAGCATGCTGCCCTGGGCTCTGACCAGATTCAGGAAGCATAGGAAAACCCCTATGTGAAGGGTCTTTGTACCTGGTGAAGACTTGCTACTAGAGGGATCCTGGAGCCCCAAACTACTGATAATCCTGTCCTCCTTATAGTAAAATGTGGACCTATTGAAGGACCTACTTAGGTGTCCTTTTATTTTCTTTGTATTTCTTAGGAAGTAGCTAAACATTAGGACAGATGATAAACTATCACAACTTCTTGCTAATGCTCAAAAGGAAGACATGGTAACTGCATATAATGTCATGAGGATGGTAAATACCCACATTTAGAAGACTTTCTTATATTTACAACTAAGCAGAACTTCCTGAAGTAATTGTGGCCTTCTGAGCTAAATTTGCCTCTATCAAAGTGATACACTGTCAGACCAGAAACAGTTTCTTCTTTGGCATTCTTCTGAATAACTGAGTGGCCTATTTAAGGACCTACATAGAAGGAAGAAAAAAAACTTAAAAATGGGTACATCAAATATTACTATTGGGGGAGAAACTGTAATAGGCACACATTTATGGTTGCTTTATATAATTATGTAGAGATAGAAATAAAGTCAATAATTTTAAAATCCTAATTTAATTCTGGTTTGCTTAGACTCTTTCACCTCAAAATTGAAAAAAGGTCTTTCTTAACCACAAACCATATACTATTAAAGGAAAGACCATCCCATGTTAAATGAATTTCTTCTAGCTCACCAAGTAGGAATCCTCTGCAAATTTGCTTTTATATGGATCAAAATGGAAAAAACACTCAGCTTCTGCCCTCTGTATAGACTGTACAATCAGATCTAGTGTGAACAAAAATTCTTTTTGTCCATTCAGTTAAAGTCACACAACATTTTTTGTACATTTTTCTGTCTCCCTAGCAATCATTTTTAACTTCTGTGCCACCTTGTCTATTTCATAATAGATGCCTTTGCAGCCATAATCACCCTAATGCTTTATAGTTGATGAAAGGCTCTGGTGATGTTGAACAAACAACTTCTGACAGAACCCTAGGACGCGTGGGTGATGGGAGGAGGCTGCTTTCACCTTCTCTTTCACCTGTCCTGGTGTGGGTTAGTGAGGGGGTTCCCCTGTCACATGGCACTTTATGATGCCTGGCCCTTCATCACTCCTCACAAGCTGGTGCCCCTGCATTCTAGTCAGCACTACTTATTATAGAAATCTGTAATCTCCTGTCCTAACAGAAATTCAGGATGGCAAGCTGATCTCAAGCTATACTTTTAGGATATTAGATTTCATTTTTAAATTTGTAATTAAGTCATTTTGCTTGACAATTTTCTGAGTAGGAAAAAGTATCAAAATATGCTGCACTATTTTCCCTTCTCTGATTGATTGCCTATTTTCCCTTATGTGTTTATTTGAATTGACCAGGCAGAGTTTTCAATGTCATATTTATAACCAAAACTGGAATTAACACTCCCTAGCCCATTTTCTTAGGAGAAAATATTAAACATCTTCACTGGAAATTAAATTCAGTAAGTGGAAGGTGGGAAGAATTTGATGAAGGTATTCTCTGAGGCTCCCTCTTGCTTTACTTAGAAGTGCTGCCTTGTGTTGGAGTGCTGTTTGTCTTCATCCCAAAGTCAATTTTTGTCTTGGTGGTACAAAGAAAAAGACAAAGTTGCTTAAACATAGGACTAACTGAGGCTCTTCAGTTGACATCACTATAAACCTTTTTCTAATTCAAATTAAATATGTTTTAACCAGATATACACAGCTATGAAATTGAATTTCTGTTATGACTGCCAGTGGACTGTGGCTTTGACCCTGCCACTTATACAGCTGTACTCAGTTGATGTACCCAGTTCAGACAGCAGTTTTATGAATTAATCAACCATTTTTTTTAAAAAAAAATACTAAGTAAGGCCCTTTTCCATTTCAGAAAACAGATAAAAAAGAAAATTCAGGAAGTTTGGAGGCCATAAATGAGCCCATCCCCCAGCCTATGCCTTTTCCACCCAGCATTATCAGATCAGGATCCCCGAAGTTGGATCCTTCTGAGGTCTACCTGAAATCTAAGACTTTATATGAAGATAAACGTAAGTAGTCATGGAATATTTTAGGAGAGAATATAATAAGATAAATTGGATTTTTTTTTAACTGAAACCTTCCCATCTTTCAAAAGCATATTAAGAAGTTATTCCTTCATTCTCATTTCAATATGACTCTTGGCTTCTTACATGTACATTCAATGTTCATTTATTCATTTTTTCAAAACTGTGTACTAAAGGGTCAGCAGTCTACCAGACATCACATTTGGCAATTGGAATACAGAAATAAATAGGTTATATAAGCCCTGTGCCCAGAAACGTTAAATCTAAATGGAAAAGCCAAATGTGTAATCGAATGAGTGTATAGATAAGTACACATGAGCCTTCCAGGTGCAGTGATAGAAGGATGAACTGCTAAGTTGGATTCAGAATAGGAAATGGTCAATTTCATCAGTGCGAGCAGGACGCAGTGTTAGGCAAAGCTTCGTACAGGAAGTAAAACGAGCTAAGACTCACGGATAAAAAGGTGCTTATGAGGAAGACAAAGGGGAAACACAGAAGGAGTAGCATTTGCAGGTTGGCCTTGCATGGCCTGGGTTCTAAGGAATGGCTGAGTGTGATTGGCAAGGGAAGTCAGAGAGGAGAGCAGGAGCAGATAGTGAGAGCCACTCACTCACTTCTGAGGAAGCTTGAGTTGGTTATATAACTAATAGAGAGCCACAGAATGGTTTTAACCATAGGGAAATATTTGGGGGCCTGTGTTTTAGAGAGTTTTTTTGGCAGGAGTATGGAGTATGGATCTGAAGGGTATACAATTTTAATAGGAAACCAGAGTCAACTCCATCGAGGAGTCCAACTAAGGAGAGGACAGAGTGTACAATGCAGAAATTCATTTTTATATTTATTTATCTACTGATGATAAATTTGTTCCAAAGTAAAATTATAGACATAAGTAGGTTTAATTTTTTAAAATTTGTTTTTAAATAAGAGATCTGTATTCACCATGAAAAAAATATACCCAGGTAGAAATATTATGTAATTCACTTCATGCTTATTTTCCTAGTTGTGAATCTTTATTGTCATATCTTCAGGACATATTTGGAAAGATAAAGACCAGGTATAAGCATAGCAAAGCAATCATTTTAAATTAGTATAACTGTACAATTCCTTTCTTGAGACTTCCCATTCATAGCCTGATATAGTCTTCATATTGCAGTCCCATTGGACCTCATCCATAAAAAGGCATTTGACTCACTTCCCTAATTTCTTAAGTTCTATGATTCATGAATAGTGTTAATATTTTCCCACAGATAAAACCTTAGTCATGAAATATATTTTCCTCTTTTAATATTCTGATGAATATCATCTGCCCTTTGGGAACAGGATAGCATGGATTAAGTGCTTAGAACTTGGAAATCAAGCTGGGTTCAAATCTCAGTTTTACCATTCTTTATGTCACACTAGGCAAGTCACATAGGCCTTTGTTTCCCCTCCTAGAAAACAGGACCAGTAAGAGGTGTTAGCAGTTATTTGTTTTCCTTTAAAACACTATCCATTTTGCAAAATTAAATTAAGTGGTTCATGTCAGATACTTTCCTGAGACAAAGGTTTTAGCTTTAGAGTAGAAATAAGGCACCCTGTGAAAAATGTAGCCTGGAAGTCTTATTTTGAGACAGAGTCTCACCAAATTGCTAAGGCTGGCCTGGAAATTGCTTTGCTTCTTGCCTCAGTCTCCTGCCTGGAATTACAGGTGAGTGCCACTGCACAGGCTTAACAGACCTTAATGGCTAGTTCTCATCTTTGGTTGCTTTACCCATGTTTCCATTCTTCCTATTCAAAGCTAATTGAAAAGAAAAATTACTTGGCTCCAGGAACTCCATTCTTGTCCTGTTCATCCAACTGGCCTCTCCCAAGCTAGCTTCCAAGCCTTCTTATTTCCTCAGGGCATAAAAAGCCCCTGTCTAATGTGTTTTCTGGAAGTTCAGATGCATGAAAATATTAATAGAAGTTATGTGCTTCTCCCCCCTCCCCATAAAAAAAGAGTAAAAATAAGGCATTTTATAGGCTCGCTTTTCCTAGGATTCGAAGTACTTTGCTCAAATTTGGTTCCTTAGATCATTTGCACCTATTAAATATCTAACTCAAATTGAATGATTCTGAATTTAAAGTTCCAATATTGATTGGAGAACATTAGAAGTTAGTGCAGTATAATATTTAGAGCATGAGGATTGGTAAATGTTCCTAAATAAACTTGATACGGTTTTGTTCAGCACTCAAACTAAGGATTTATAGTTGAATTCTCTATACTTCTGTTAATAATAAAATTAACTTTTATGTTAATTTTCACATATCAAAAAATTCTGAGATTATAGTTTACTGAATTGCTCTATAACATTATTCTACTAAATATTGAGCATTATTTTGTGTTAATTCTTTTAAAATTAATAAAAATAATAAAAATTTATTAATAAAATTAATAAAAATACTTTACATTTTCTGGTTTTTCTTAGCACCAAACACCAAAGATTTGGATGTTTTTCTTCGGAAACAGGAATCAGGGTTTGGCTTCAGGGTACTAGGAGGAGATGGACCTGACCAATCTGTAAGTTAAATACTTTAGAATATGGCCATTTCTGTTCAAATTTTTGAGTGGCAATTTGTTGAAATATGGTGGATTTAAAGGTTTTTTTTTTTTCTCTTGTGGTTTTATTAACATGAGGAAAAACTGCATTTCTATGTGTCACAGCCCCTCAGTTAATCTGGTATAGTTTAGGGTAAAAACTATAAGTAAAAACTGAATATGTCAACTGTTAATTGGACATGGTTATGTTCTTTGTAAATAATTGAAGTTTGTTTGGAGCTGAATGTGTTAGCTTTTTACCACTATGACAAATACCTGAGAAAAATAACTTAGAATGGGAAAGATTTATTTTGCCTCAGGGTTTCAGAGATTTCAGTCCACAGTCAGCTAGCTCCATTGCTTTGGGTCTAAGGTGAGGCAGAACTTGAAGGCAGAAAGGTATGGTGGAGGAAAGCTGCTCCGCTCATGGTAACCAGGAAGGAGGTGGGCAGAAACAAAATATAGTCTCTAAAAACACACCCCCTATCACCCACTTTCTCCAACTAGGCCCCACCTATAGTTTCCCCATAGTCCATTCAGATTATTAATCTGTCAATGGATTGATCCACTGATCCAGAGCTCTCATGATCCAGTTACTTCCCAAAATTTGCACCTCCAAATATTACTGCATTGGGGACCAAGCCTTCAAACATGAGACTTATGGGGACATATCAAATCCAAACCGTAACACTGGGGATATAGCCCAGTGGTAGAGTATGTGCCTAGCATTCATAAGGTCCTAGTTTTGATCCCCAGTATCAGAAAAGAAAGGTTATTTTAACTTTTTATTTACTTTTTATTTAACTTTTTATTAACTTTAAAACTTAAATGTTTTAAAACATTTTTCTTCTCTAAAAGACCTATAATCCAGTGTCCTCTTTACCACAACCACTCTACTTTCTGAATGCCTCGTAGATAGTTGGCATGGGCATATATATATTATTTCACCTAATCTTAATAGGGTAGCATTTTCATGCTCAGTACTTTACCTGTCATTTCATTTGTTAGCTATGAAACTAGAGGAATATAAAATAATTACTGTTTCTGTCCAGAAGGCATAAGAACTATATTTGCAAAGCATTTAAAATCTAGAATTTTGTTTATGCATAATTCCCATATAAGCTTAGTTTTGTTTTTAAGTTTTGCCCTTGGTATTGAATGACAAAGAAGTCATGTGTTTTTTTTAATTTAAGAACATATTTATGATTTATATAATATCAAAAAGGACTACATAATTGTACTTGGAAGTTCGGTAAATAATAGTAATTTTTTACTATAGTCATTTTTTAAATGACAGACTTCTTTCCATTTCTGAGTGGATCATTTTATATATATAGTATAAATGTTTTCTAATAGTCATATTGTTTACAATTATAGTTATCATTGGAACCACATAACGCTTAAGGCACCTTGCTCTGTCTAGAGCAAACATGAGAAACTTTGTTTTTGATAGTATATGTATTTTTTATTATTTCCTTTTTTTTTTTTATGTTCATAGTGTTTTCCTAGAGTTTTTAAGAATTTGTTTTAAACAACTCAAGAGCAGTCTTTCTCTTAAATGTCAGGTTTTCCCAGGTCTCAAACTAGCCTAAAATTCAGGATTGCCTAATTACAGGATTCTAATTATTGGTGAACAGAATGAACCTACGTTCTACTGAACACAAGTGAAGAACACTTATACTGTTAGCTGTGTGTGATGGGAGAATCATAAAAATGACCCTAGTTGCTGTGAAAAATGTGTAGAAAATCTTTCCTGACAGCATTGAACAGACTTTTACTCTTAGTAGCTACTCCACAGAATTAAATTTTCTGAGTTTGCTTTGTTTCATTGTGGTGATGGAGATCATGGTGCTTTTTAAGTTATTGAACAACTTTGGGGTTTTTTTGTTTTGTTTTGTTTTGTTTTGTTTTATGTACTCAACCCTGAGAAGCTAGAAGGATTACATTATGCACTGTGGTTATTTGAAGTGCCATTTCGGAGAATAGGCACTTTCTAAGATATTACCTTTCTGAAATTGACTGAATTATTAGATTAACTGCAGAAATCTGTTGTTTTTCACACTGCTGAGTCAGGGAGTCCTCAAATCTTCAGCTAACCTTGGTAGATTGTACAAACCAACCTACACTTTGTCTTACCAGATATATATTGGTGCCATTATACCCCTGGGAGCAGCTGAGAAAGATGGCCGGCTCCGTGCAGCTGATGAACTGATGTGTATCGATGGAATTCCTGTGAAAGGGAAGTCACACAAACAAGTCTTGGACCTAATGACAACTGCTGCTCGAAATGGCCATGTGTTATTAACAGTCAGAAGAAAGATCTTCTATGGAGGTTTGTGAACTGTTTCTGCTCTGAAAAGTTAAAAAAGAAACAAAGAAACTTAGTCTTCTTTCTGTGTGATTTTTCAGGGTATTTTATTATGTTTAATAAAATGAAATAACTCATTTGGTATGACCACGACCCCATTGTGGAGGTCATGTAAGGTCAAAAGGATCCAGAACTAATGCCATTATAAAAACAAGAAACAAGTTTTGGGCCTCTCTATTAAGATTGTATTACTATATTGATAAATTTTACCAATATATCTATGCAGATCGAGTGAGTTCAAATCTGTTTTGGTTTTGTTTTTGCAGTACTGGGGATTGAACCCAGGTCTCACACATACTAGACAAGCTCTCTACCACTGAGCTACATACACCCCCAACCCTTTTTGAAAATTTTTGAGACAGAGTCTCACCAAATTGTCCAGCTGGCCTCAAATTTAAATTCCTCCTGTCTCTGCCTCCCAGGTTTTTTCAAACAAATAAAAATTATTTATCAAGATATCACACTAGCTGATTTTGGTTCCTGATGAAATCCCAAATATTCCAGGAAAGTGAAATTTTTCTACTAGAAAAGTTTTAGTATAATATAATTTAACATTTATTGGGTACTTACAGTGCCCCAGATGCATAGGTTATTTTATTTAGTTCTCCCAACACCGTGTTGTAAATATTATCATGAACTAGTTGTACAGTGCCTCACTGAAAGATTAAGAGACATAAAGCTGGTAGGGAGTAGGCCAGGATTAAGTTATGGTTTAATTGCTGAGCCTGGGGTGTAAACTATGACATTAGGATATGAATATATCTTACAGTTTTCTTATCAATAGCTTTGTGAATATTAAATGAGATTTTTAAAAGTAAATTCTTGCCACTTAAAAAAGACAACTCTAGCACAATAAACCTCATGGATATATTGATTTTATTCACTTCATTTCTGTTGTATCCCCAGCACCTAGAGGAGTACCTGCCTGCCACAGAGTAGACATCAATAAATGTTTGTTAACTTGATGAATATTCACATAATTCTTTTGTTTGTTTGTTTGTTTGTTTGTATTTGTGGTTTTTGTTTGTTTGTTTTCAGTGCTGGGGATGGAACCCAGAACCTCGCTGGGCTATACTCCCCACCATTTTGTAACATCACTCTTAAAAAAAAAATGATTGCAACATCCAAAGTAAAGGTTTCCCTCTCTTAGTAAATACCAGGCATTTAGAGATGCACGTAGAATTTAATGCATTCCCTCAGTTTGATTGTGCTAGAGTCAGAGCTTAACTACATTCAGTAAGAACATGCAAAGCATTGTGGAGAGACACATGAAGAAATATTGTAGCAGTTTGGTATTATTAGAGACATTTTAGCTAATTCATTCTAACCATGCATTTTACAGGAAAAAGTTTTTTTCAGTGATTGCATATTGGTGGCATTGTGTTGAGATTCTGAAACATATTCTTAAAATCATACAAATTTGCAGCCAAAAGAGACCTTAAAAATGCATATTCCACAACTGTACTATGTTGGGACCATTAATGATGTCTGACTAAATGATCACACAAAATAAGCTTTTTCTTTTCTTTTCTTTTTTCTGCAAAAGTGAAGAGAGTAGAATTTATTTAAATTTTTTTCAGTTAGAACTAAATTGTGTCATTCTCAAATTCCAGTGTCATCCTTGAATGGCAGAAAAAGGTGTAGGTTAAATGCCCATTTGCTGGGAATCCTTTATGACCTCATCTGTTTTCAAGCATCTTTTCCCCTGTTCAAAGGGAAAGAAAGGCTGTCCCCCTTTCTGTCATCAGCGTTAGAAACTGCTAATGAGAAACTCATTTAATTTCATCAGATCAGAATCATTGATTGTAAAACACATTATATAAGGCAAATCCTGTGCAGATGGCAGACTGTTAGAATGGGGCAGCATTTGTGTCCTCATGCTCTGACCAGACATCAGTGAATATCAGTCACTGAATTAATTTATATTTACAGTTGATCTTTAAAAGGAAGTTTACCATATTGTTCCTCATTATCTACTTTTGCTAAAATTGCTAGTTAAGATTATAAACCTTGACAGAACTAAAACAATTTCAAGAAAAATGTTTTTACTGTCAAACCTCACAGAAACATTGAGAAACTTCCTTTAAAATGAGATAACATTAGGTCATGTATATTTTTCCAATATATACTTTAAGTATTTAGGGAGTCATGAACTCTGGCTACTTGCATCTTCACTCGATTATGCCCAAAACTCACATCAGAAGGCTGCTTTTCTGTTCTTTATAACTAGACACTAAATTTTCTCTGAGAGGTTTAGCACAAAAACACTTTATTTACCAAAAATTGTGATTTTCCAGAAATATCAAAACTAATCATATTTATTATAGAGAAACAACCTGAGGATGAAAGCTCTCAAGCCTTCATTTCAACACAGAATGGATCTCCTCGCCTAAACCGACCAGAGGTCCCAGCTAGGCCTGCTCCCCAGGAGGCCTATGATGTTGTTTTGCAACGAAAAGAAAATGAAGGATTTGGTTTTGTCATCCTCACCTCCAAAACCAAACCACCTCCAGGAGGTAAGGGCCACTATAATCTCATCTCTCCCTGTGTAAGTCTACTGTTTTGAGCTTCCCACTGGAATTTATGAAACTAATCAGGAACCATGTGTAAATGTCCTTAGAGACTTACCTTTTTAAGAATAGTGAATATTTTCCTATTTTCAAAAGTAGGTAATCTGAACTTAAACCTTTCAGGCTTCAGATTTATCCATCATCTCAGATTCCATAAAATAAGTCTCAGCTAGGTTTACATCAAAATTGTACTGTGACATTTCATCAGGGACCTGATTTAATGGATTTAGGGCAAATTGCAACACTGAATTTTTTTTAATTAATTTTTTGGCACAGGTTTTTTAAGTTAGAAGTCATGTGTATATAAATGAATTATATACCAGAAGCCACTGATAAAAAGCAAAACAGAGTAATAGAACATCTATCTTGACCCAAATATGTCTTAGTTCTTTCATGTTACTTAATAATGATTGCTATATTCTGGCTATAAATTGCCTTTGTTGAATGGTAAGAGGCCTTCCCTCCTACCTTTCATATATATCTCACTAAAAGCTAAAAATTTTGTCAACTTTTGAAAATTAATCTGAATATCCTGAACCAAGTTTTACAGAGTTCTTATATCTGTGAAGGATGAGTGTGCATGCGTGTGCACAAACATACACACACACACACACACACACACACCCCAATTCCATCAACAAAGAGGGAATACATCTGGGAAGTTCAGGGCTGCTATGATTCATCAAATTAAATGTTTGTCTTGTCTTGATATTTCTAAGAAAGATAATCTTTAAATATAATTATAAAATCCAATTGAATGAGAGATGAGGTCCATCACATTGAATGTCAGTATTATGCTTGTCTGGTAACTTTATTTTTCTAAGTCAAGCAATAAAAATGTTTGACCACATGAAAATATGATCTTGCTTTTTTTTTGCCAGTGGATTTGATCATATCTTGAGTAGGAAGATGCTTATAGATAGTCATGAAAATCCTAGTTGAAAAAGAAAACCCTTTTAGGAGAGTGTTATGAGCCAAACCAATTTGCAAAAATCTTAGTAAAATTAATGCAAGTGTGTAAAGAAAGAAGAGTCTATGACATGGATGAGTTATTGCTATAGTGTCAGGTCACTGCTCACTGATACTAGTTTCCATTTTCCAGAAGTAGTTGCTATGGCAACCCTTGGAACTGGAACTGTCACTGATGCTGTGAGGATGATTATGTGGCCTGTGTCAGAAAAATGAAAGGAAAGCAGCTTTTAGGTGGTTTTCATGTTTTATCATTGGAAGACAGTCTTTTCAAAAACAAATAACTATATAGGATAATTACATTGTCATTCTATACCATACAATAATCTCAGACATTTAAGATTAACAAAAATAGTGAAAGAGTATCACTCAGTGTCATAGATGCTAAACACTTCTTAGATTGACTCTATTACCTTCTAGCACTGCAGAAATGAGTGTTTATCATAAAAATAAGTGACATAAATAATGCAGTAAAAACTTGCATTAAATAGGTCTAAACATTTTTGTATGTATTTGTTTAGATTTAACTTTTTAAATGTTTTCTGATTTATTTTAATAGTGTTTAAGGACTTCAGTTATTTTGATGGTTTTACATGTAGAGATGATCAATCTCTGAATAAAGAAGTGTCATTAAATGGTGGGTTTTATAATCATATCAACTTGTACTCAAACCCTGTGTATGTCTTTGAATAATGATCTGATCTTGGGCAAGTTACTTGCCCATCAAGAGCCTGGAACTTTTACATGTTAACTGATGCCTCCATTGTTATCATCATTATTATTATTTAGGAAATTGCTACTGGCTCTTGACCTATTTTGTGTTTTGTTTTGTCTTGAGAAGGCATCTCCATCAAACTGGAGGCTGGCCTCGAACTCACAGGCTCAAGCAGTCCTGCTTCAGTCTCCTAAGTAGCTGCACCAGCAGACTCCAGCATGCACCAACACACCCTGTGACCTACTTTTTTTTTTAAAGAAATTTAAAAACATTTATCAAGTCTTAAAAATGAGATGGGAAAGGAAGCCCAATTACAGTGTATAATTGAGGTAGCAGCTAATATGTGGCAGGAAATGAGTGGTTGCCATTCATTAATTATCAGTCTGAATGGTAAAATAGGCTAAAGTTGTTGATAAATTTTATATTAAGTACCTGAGATTTTCCTCTATGGTGCAAAACCAGAATTCACTGACCTGCTAGTTTAATAATCACAAAAAAGGCTGAGCCCTCACGCCTTCTTCTTAGAATGCCATTCATCTCATACACATAGAAGGGTCCTGGGGTAAGCAAGTATAAGGAACTTTTCCTCACAGAGTCTGAGCAGTTGCTGTAATCTCCATAGCAAAGAAGGTGTGGTTTACAAGGAAATTAGCAGCAGTGGGAAGGCAGGAAACCTGTCTGTAGATTCTTCATTATGGACTTCATCTTAGAACTCTGCTCAATGTAGGTTACTTTTTTCTTCTAAGTAAATGTATTTTCATGTGATGTATGTCTCAAAAAGAGTTCCTAGCAGCATTTAGAAATTCTGAGATTCTCCCCTGTTGACTTTGTCAAAGACTAGGATCCAGGTTAGCATCGCCAGTGTACCTCAGTGCCAAATGAGCACCATGCTTAGGAAAGGCTTTTATTTAAGATAAAAAAGACCTGCTCATTTTCACTTTGCCTGTACCTCAGCTTTTAATGTTACTCTTGTTGTATTGGTTTTCAGTTCTGGTTGCAAAGGATTTCTTTAAGAAGGGGACATTTCCAGTTACTGTCCTTTCTGATCCTGAAAAGAAATGTCTAAGAGCACTAATGTGATCTTAGCAGCTAGGAGGCAGGCTGTAAGACAGATTGAGGCCGGAGATGAATGAAGATGGATGAGGCGGCTTTATGGTGAATGCCCATAGGCTGTGTATACAACAAAACCAAGACAGGGCTGTGAGTTTCCCTGTAGCTGTATGTGCTCTAAGGGAGCACCTGGCAAGACTTTCCAAACCATTCAGACCTTTCTGCTGGTCTGTTTGTGACTTTAGCTGTTTTAATGGTACTGCTATAAATACCAAGACAGTAGCAATCTACTTTCACCTCTCCTCACCCAGACAACCAACCCTTTAGGAAGTTGTATACCACCGTTTGCCAATTCCTTTTTGCCACATTGCTCACATGATGAGAAAGAGGACCACTGAAACTTCAGAGGTTAATTCTGTTTGCTGCTTTCCCAAGTCTGAACAAGCCCCTTTCAATGTGCCAAGGAACTGAGTGATTTTCTTCTCAGTGAATCTGGAATGAACACTATATATGAGTAAATCATTTCTAAGAAAAAGAATAACTAAGAAGGTTTAGAAGGTCACCACAGGGCCACCATGCAATTTACCATGTTTTGGATACGCTACCTGTTGTACTGTTTAGTGAATCTGCTCATAATGCCTGGCACAGGACATGTCCCATACTGCACTGACATATTCCTAATCATTGTCTTTACAAGGAAAATTGAGTCTTAAGTGCTGGGTGTAATTCAGAGCTAAAAGGCACTTGCTTCCAACATTGACTTTTTTCTATTTTAAAATAAAATCTCCCACTGTATAATCCTAGAAGAGCCAAAAATACTGTCGGTAGGGACATAAATCATGACCAAGAATAACTTTTCCAGTACAAATGAGGGTCTATTAAAATGTCCCTAACATACTCTTAATATATGATTCAGAAAACTAGTAAGGAATGTTTTGCTAATCACAGTGCTATCTAAAAATATTAATTATCCCTATTCATACCAATCAGTAGTCAGCCAGAGCCCATGTGCCTGGTTAAGTTTATGACCTAGGTTAGGAAGTTCTCAAAAGATCCTGGAAGGAACATTTGTTCCAATACACATGGCCTTTTTTGCACAGTGGAGGATATTTTGTTTGATATGATTTCCTGACTGTCTAAGAATTCATTTGTTTTTTGTTTTCTTTTTTGGTACTGGGGATTGAACCCAGGGGCACTCCACCACTGAGCCACATCCCCAGCCCTATTTTGTATTTTTATTTAGAGACAGGGTCTCACTGAGTTGCTTAGGGCCTTGCTAAGTTGCTGAGGCTGGCTTTGAACTCGCGATCCTCCTGTCTCAACCTCCCAAGTGCTGGGATTATAGGCGTGCACCACGGCGCCTGGCTTAAGAATTCATTTTAAACTGTGATAGTAGCAAAGCATCTTGCCAGTGAGGCTGGGAAAGCCTTCAGCATTATGAGGTAGAGGTGCTGTAGCACCGCACAGTGTCTGCAGGTATGTGAGACAAGGCTTTGTGTATTCAGAGCAGAAATGTATCTATGAACCAAATAGTTTTAACCTTAAATATGTAATGTTCTAACTTCACTCAGCTTTTGACTTTTAAAAAGATCTAAGGACACAAAAGGAATTAATTTTTTTATAGAATTAAGTATGATTCATTTTAATGACCAGTCATTTCATTGCACCTGGGTTTCCGATCAGTAATTATTGAGTCCTAAACTTGAGTTTGATCTGCATTTATTTAAAGCATTCCTTGTGAAAATGAGTGCCCCTTCAGTACAGCCAGACAGAGTGTCGTATCAGGTTTCAAAATAGCTGAAAACTTGATACAGTCCTAATGGCCAACAACAAATGAGATGTCAAGTCAGTGAGATATTATTATCAGTGAGATCAATAGCCCTTAGCCATGAAAATTAGGATGATGTTGCAAAAATTGGAAAAAGACAGTGGATTGAGGTCTCAGGAGGAGGGACTGAACAGCAGCAAGAGATGTTATGGGTGCCAGAGCTGCTGATTAAGCCTGACAAAAGAGACAACCTCCCAGACTCACCAAGACTTCATGGGGAACCTGACCAGCACCAGTGAAGTCCTGGACAAGAAGCTGGAGGAAAGAGGCTTGGACAAGACTTGTGTGGTTCTTGGCTACTTTCTGGTGCTAAAAAAAAAAAATGCCTTTCCCAGAAATGATTGAAGGACACATGTGCTACCAACACAAGCAGCCCCAGGACTGCTCAGGGTTCCTTCCCTTGGTGCTCTTTGGCAAACCCTCAATTGCAGTGTCTACCTGGTGTTTTCAGACTGCAGCCAAGTGGGACCCTGGAAAAAGGTTGCTGTTGTCGCATTCACATGTGACATACTCCAGGACCTTTGTGGAGTTCTGTCCCCTCACCATTTCAGCCTTTTTAAAATTCTCAGTCTTGCACACCCCTCTCTCATCCTTACCCTGCCAGTTCCATTGCAACAGTTATCTGCTTTTCTGAGTGGATTCCTGGCCCACTTCCTCACCTCCACCTTCACCTGTGGTCTGTTGGATGCCACTTGGCTCATTTTTTGGCAGAACAGTCACTGTCCTTGTAAAGTTTTTTAGATCAAGTCAGTGGCCTTCAATAAATTTTAAAATAAGGTTTCTGGTAAGTGGAAAACAGCAAAGAGATTTATATCTATAGTCAAAACTATGTAAAACTATGCATGTGGTCAAAGAGTGGAAGATGATTTGAAAATAGTTGCACTTGGATATGACAATGATGTGTGGTGCTTCTTTACTGTATTTTCAAAGAATTTCTTTGTTATTATGTCGAACTTTTAAATCATGATTATGATGATGAATCCAACACTGAGAGTCATCTTAAGTAATTGGAAAACTTGGGGATTCTTTCCCATAGTTATTCCTCATAAAATTGGCCGAGTCATAGAAGGAAGTCCAGCTGATCGCTGTGGAAAACTGAAAGTTGGAGATCACATCTCTGCGGTGAATGGGCAGTCCATCATTGAACTATCCCATGATAACATTGTTCAGCTGATCAAAGATGCTGGCATCACTGTCACACTGACGGTGGTTGCTGAAGAAGGTAAGGAAGCCTGGGCTCACCTTCCCTGTGCTGAGAGGCACAGCCTGCATCATGCCAGCATCACTGCAGTTGTAGAACTGTTTGTGTGCTTTGGGGTCTCATTCTTTGCCTTTTCCATTTAATGAATTTAAAAGACAGTTTATTACAAAGCTGTCAGCAGCTCAAGAAAAATAATCCAGCTAGTGAGTGGTGGTCATTTATTTATGTGCTGGAGAAGCAATCACCCAAAAGGAAGACTGGTAATATTTTTCAGATGTTATTTTCTTAAATAATGTCTTAAGTCTCTGCTTGAGTGAGAGAAAATCCTTTAAACAATTCAAAGGAGGTCACTTCTGATATCAAGCCTTTCATGTCAGGGCCTTTCTGTGGGGGCAGGGCTTTGTTCTGTCAGTTGCTTTATTAAACTAGGGCAGGGGGAACACATAGGAATGGCTGGTGAACAGGGCATAAGACTGGACTGGCTGTCCTGGAAGTGTCATCCCTTGTTTAAAGCTTCTTTTTAATCATCAGGAATTTCTAATTGGGAACCATTTTGAACCAGTTCATGTTCTTTGTTTATGAATTTCTAAGTAACCACTGTGCAGTGTTCATCTCATTTTCCCTGATTTTTCAGAACTAATGAGGAGAAGACAAAAAGAGAATCATTAAGGGCTTGTCATCTATGTTAAGATTTCTCACACTATGATGTTTATTCCTGTTTTGTTTCCTCATGACCCTCTAATCTAGTCAGTTTCTGGTTCCTTTGTACTTCTTGATTCTACCTTTCTTTTCTGTGCCTATAGCACCAACTGCTCTCATACGTTTCTCTTTAAGGTATTATATAAGTCTTCTTTTCATTCAAGATATTGTGTTACATGAGCACAAGTTCCCCCCAGCTGCTCTCTGAGGCCCTTTCCAGCTCTAGGATCCCACAATGCTGGGATGCCCCTATCTCTGCTCTTTCCCTTCTCTATTCTGTCCCCAGACTCTGCCTAATCTCTGGTAATTCTTCCTTCTCAAATCTTCTTGCAGAGCCAAATGCAGTATTACATGCCTGTAATCCCAGCTACTCAGGAGATTGAGGCCGAGGGATCCCAAGTTCAAGGCCAGCCTAGGCAAGTTAGCTCTTTGAAGAGAGAGTATTATTAACTGACTCTTACTGTAATGCTCTGTAAATGTTTTTGAATGAAGGAATGAGTATATAAACAAATAAATGAATGAACAAATGAACAAAATAAAAGTCAGGAGATTTTAATTCTGAGCCTTCTATGTCATTAACTGAATGGAAACATCTGAACCCAATAGAAATAAGACTTGCCACAGAGTTTACCACCGCCTATTAGCTAGTGAAATGACTTTAAACAAGCCACTTAACATTTCTAATCTTCAACTGGTTACCTGTAGAGTGGGATTAATAATATCTTCTTCCAGATAATTGCAAGAATCAAGGTGAAAATATCTATAAACCATACAAATACCATAAGTTGCTATCATTATTTTACCAGCTTGACAGGCTCATTCATTTAGGTGTCTGCTTAAATCTGACCACATCTGGAAATAATGGTAATATTTAATAAGGACTTAGTATTCTTTACATATTAACTCATTTAATACAATAATACTAGGTAGGCATTATTATTTTCACATCCTGGTAGACCACTGTTGCAGAGCTATTAGTTAGTTTGCCTGTGGTTATAAAACCAGTACAGAACCAATCTGGCTTCCAAAACTTGTTGGGGTTTTTTTTTGTTTGGTTGGTTGATTCTTTTTTTTTTTTTTTTTTTCTTCTTTTCTGGGATTAAACCCACAACCTTGCATATGCTAGGCAAGCTCTCCTGTGAACTACAGTGAACTGCAGCCCAGGCCAGAACTTATACTTCCAGCAGCTGTGTTTTCCCTTACAATAGTGTCTAAAATAAACCTTCCCCCTGCCTGCTCCAGTACTCCTCTTATCCCTAACTGTGTTTTGCTTTTCTTCATTGCACTTATCTCTGAGAGTAATTAAAGTTTTACGTAAGATTCAAGTTAGAATTTTTTTTCAGTTTATTGCTGAATATTAAGGGCCGAAAACAATGTTAGGCACATAGTAAAATTTTTTTGAATGAAAAAATTGAAGTTGTTTTGGAATGTTACCCAGATGTGATATGGGTCAAATTTCTTTTTCTTAGTTTGTTTACCATGATCTATGTAGCCTACATTTTAGTCGTAACATTTATTCTGTGACTCACAGGATAAAAGCAAAGCTCTGTGCCACAAGATATAGTATTTCAGGGTTTTTTGGAGAATGATGTTTGTTGGGTGCTCACATCCTCATGCCTCTGCCATGCAGTAGACATGAAGTGATGGAAAGGGTGAAAAGTAATGGGACTCGCAGTAGTGAGATCAGTCAAACCATCTGTAGAAAAGGACCAGTGTTTTTTCCCCAATCCATCTCAGATCAGTATTTTTGTGAAATACAATAAAATAAAATCAAGTGATAAATAAAAACAAATTAATCTGTCAAATTGTTGTAAGATTTATAAATGTTTATTCTTGGCATCCTGTATATCTTATTGCTGACTGACCCATGAAGCACACTTTGTAGCCTTGGGATAGATAGTTTAGGAGAAAGATCGTTTTTTTTTTCTCTTAGTATTTTTTCCAATATTAAGATTGATTGTTGATGATGTCTTTTCTGAGGTCATCCAGAAATTCTCATGTTTCTTAGAGAAAAAGTTACTTTTGACGTTCTGGCCCAAATACTTGTGGACCTGAGCTTTCCTGAATGATGTCATTCACAGTTTGGGAGACTAAGTGTGGAAGGAAACTTCTTAGATACGTTCTTAAAATACATTCAATATGTAGGCACAGCCTCTTAAAATACAATCATATTTGACTTGTAAAATCACATTTCAGTGATTACATGATTTTTTATTATACTCTAGGTTTTGATTAAACTTTGGAAACATTTAGAATCCTTTCTTTTTTGGGGAGGAAAATAGAAAGTCTGTCTTCTGTCCATAAAAATTTCATTCATGGAGTTTGTAAATCTTCCAAGTTTCTCGTTGAATTTAGTATAGAACCTATCAACTGCACCACAACCAAATGAGTGTTTGTAGCTCCAAAACTATTTTCAGAAATCACACGTTCAGATCATTCCTTAGAACTACATTGCTTCCCATCCAACACTGCTTTCCCAAGCCATTCACTATTAATAGGTAACAGGCAGTTTCCTGAAAAAAGAACAACTATTGTTCTTACCATCCTTTTTTCTTCCTTTTGCTGGATACTATTTAGTATCTATGCTGTTTTGCCAAGGAAATGGCAGAGCAAGCGTCAGGTCTCAGAAAATTCTCAAACTAAGTAGTCATGACATGACATCTTCACTTGTGGCATTCCCCACAGCACCACCTCTTCCTCTGCCATGGAATCTTGTTCTCATATGGAATATAAAGTGACTATTCTGGTAGTTTCTGCTTACTGTAAAGAAACCTTTATATTGTATTATTTTTTCAAATTGATTTCTAATTTTTGTCAAGTGTTGTTTATTTGATTTTCAAGACTGAGTATGTTACCAAATGCTATCAAGGACTCGTTGGAATGATTCTGGTAGTGTTGACATGATTTTGTTTTGTTTTCCCTTCATTTGTTTATTTCTACTTGTCTCCATATTCCACTCATTCTCTCACTGCTCTCAATGGCAGCCATTCTAGTATGTTTTACATGCTTCATTTTTATTTATGTATTGACATTTATTTTTGAGTTGTATAAATGGTATTGTGTTACATGGTTTTATGCTGGGTTTTTTCCTTATAACCCTGTCTTTTTTTTTTTAAACAACATTTTGCTTTTCCAAGGCCCAATCTGGGATTCCTCGTGGCATTTAGTTGTCATGTCTTTTTATTTATTTATTTATTTTGATTGAGCTAAAATTCCCACACTATAAAACTCATTTTCCTAACATGTACAATTTGTTTTTTTGGATATTCACAAGGTTGTGCTGACATCACCACTAATTTCACAACATTTTATCCCCCAAAAGAAATTCCATACCTATGAAAGTCACTTCCCATTCTCCTCTAAACCCCATCCCTAGGCAACCACAATTCTACTTTCTGTCCCCATAGATTTACTGGCATTTCATATAAATAGAATCAAATAACATATGGCCTTTTGTGCCTGGCTTCACTCATTTAGCAAAATATTTTCAAAGTTCACCCTTGTAGCACGTATAAGTACGTCATTCCTTTTTATAACTAATGAATAATATCTATTATGTATGCATGTTTTGCTTACTTATTAATCATATGGTAGATTTTTGGATTGTTTTCACTTTTTTTACTACAGTGAATTACACTGCTGTGAACATTGACGTACAATTTTGTACCAATGTACACTTTCATTTTACTTCGGTATTACTTAGGAGTAGAATTGTTGGATCATATGGTGACTATGTTTAACTTTTTGAGCGACTGCCAAACTGCTTTCCATGGTAGCTGCTCTATTCTGTATTCTCACTAGTGATATATCGAGGCTCCCAGTTTCTCCATATCCTCTTCAACACTTATTTTTTGGTTTGGGGGTTTTGTGGGACAGGACAGGATAGAGAAATTGGTTGGTTTTCATTCCAGCCCTAGGAGGTGTGAAATGGTATCAGACTGTGGCTTTGATTTGCATGTCCCTGATGACTAATGATGTTGAACACCTTTTCATATGCTTAGTGACCATCTGATTATCTTCTTTGGAGAAATGTCTATTCAAATCCTTTGCCCATTTATAACTCAGCTATTTATCTTTGTTGAATCACAAGTCTTCTTTATTGATTCTGAATACTAGATCTTTATCAAAAACATAGCTTACAAGTATTTCCCAGTCCGCAGTGTCTTTTCACTTTGTTATACTATCCTTTGATGCATGAAAATTTTGATGTTGACAAAGTCCAATTCATTTTTTTCTTTAGTTGTTTGTGTTTAGTTATCATAGCACTGTGTGCTTTTAAGATTTATCCACATTGCTGAGTGAACATAACTGATTACTTTTAACTACATGTCAGTCTTCCATAATGTATATTTACCACATATTAGGTGCTCACTCCCCTATAGACAGCCAGATTGCTTCCACCTCCACAGAATCATAAACAATCCTTTGAAATAAATCCTCATGTATGACCTTATAAAACTGAAAATTTCTGAGATAGAATTGCTTGAGCAAAGGGTATTCACATTTTTAATTTGACTTAGTACTGTCAGCTTGTTCTCCATCTGTACTTCTACCACCAATTCACTGAGGATTCCTCCCTGTAGCTTTAAATCCCAGCCAATGCTTGGTATTATCAGCTTTTGAATTTGCTAGCCTAAAGCATGGGAAGTTAAATTATCTCATTATTATTTAATTTGCATTTCCAAAATTTTCTGTAAATTTAGCAGCTCTTCATATGCTTGGATTCTTTTTTTCTTGTGAAGTACTAGTTCATCTCTTGAAGGCATTTTTATTTGGGGATTTCTATCATTTTCTTGTTGGTGTGTAGGGATTCCTTGTGAATTACATAGGTATTAACTAGTTTGATTTTTGTTTTAGAAAGTACAAATATTGGGGCTGGGGTTGTGGCTCAGTGGTAGAGTGCTCACCTAGCACATGTGAGGCCCTGGGTTCGATCCTCAGCACCATATAAAAATAAAATAAAGGTATTGTGTCCACCTACAACTAAAAAAAAAAAAAGAAAGAAAGTACAAATATCAGACTGGGGTTGTAACTCAGTGGTAGAGGGTTTGCCTAGCATGTGTGAGGCACTGAGTTCAATTCTCAGCACCACATTAAAAAAAAAAGAAAGAAAGAGAAAGAGGAAGAGAGGGAGGGAGGGAGGGAAGGAGGAAGGGGGGAAGAGAGAGAGAGAGAGAGAGAGAGAGAAGAAAGAATAAATATGGACAGGCAAGGTGACTCTTGCCTATAATCCCAGTGGCTCAGGAGGCTCAGGCAGGAGGATCACGGATTGCAAGTTCAAAGCCAGCCTCAGCAAAAGCGAAGTGCTAAGCAACTCGGTGAGACCCTGTCTCTAAATAAAATACAAGATAGGGCTACGGATGTAGCTCAGTGATCAAGTGCCCCTTGAGTTCAATCCCCAGTACCACCCCCCCAAAAAAGAAAGCACAAATATCTTTTCCTGTCATTTGAATGTTATCTTGGGCCACGGTCCTCTCTTATACCATGATTCTTAGCTTAGATGTAATCAAAATTAGTCCTGTTTTTTTTACTGTATCAGTTGAGTTTTTGAAGTTTGATAAATCATCATTTTGCCCCACATCATAAAGATTTCCTCTAACGTTGTCTTCTATTAGATTTATCATATTGCCTTTAGGAATTAAGCCTTCTGGAGCCTACTTTTGTATATAGCTTTAAGAGGAATTCAGTTTTACTTTGTATTCCTATTATGAGCCAGTTTCCCCACACAGCAGCTAATACTTCCTTTTCCCATTGATTTATGGTGCCATTCATCCTGCATATCACCTTACCCTATAAACTAGAGTGTGCAAGGCTGTTCTATTTGTTTGAGGGCTAGTGTGAGATGTGTGTGTGTGTGTCTGTGTCTGTGTATATATATATATATATATATATATATATTTAGAGAGAGAGGTGTATACATATATTATATACACATACATACATAATTATTTATATATACACAAGTACATGTAAATTACACATAAATGGTTATTTTATCTATAAATTTGTGATATATTTTGTTATAGCTGTCTGTTAGGACAAATCTCTCTCTTCCTCTGTCCCTCCCTCCTTCCTTCCCTTCTCCGCCCAAATCAACTGGACATTCATTGAACTTCTCCATAGAAAATTTTAGAACAAATTGTTAAGCTCTTCCAAAAAAATCCAAATTTTTTTGGACATATTGAAAATACATAAATATATTAATCTTGGAATAATTTATTTTTTAAATATTAAATTATTCCACCTAAGAGCATGAGGATGTTCCTCTCGTTTTCAGATCATCATTAATGTCCTTCAGTGGAGTTTTATAGTTTTAGAAAGCTCTATCATAGGGTTCTTCTTTACTCTTTTTGTGTGGGCGTGGTACTATGGATGGAACCCAGGGCCTCCCACATGCCAGGCAAGTATTCTACTACCGAGCCACATCCCCAGCCCCTCTTACTCTTGGTAAAGATAATTATCAATTCATTATGATATTTCTTGCTATAGTTTAACTGTGGATTTCACACTTATCCTCTGATAACATAAATATACTTAGGTATTTACATGCAGAAATTCTAGGAGAATTTTAATATTTATTGAAGGAGATGTGCTTACCCCATTACTTTCCTATTTGGAGAATTCTCAGATCAAATTCAAAGAGAATATAGGCTTGTTTGACATGGAATAAATATTTCACTTTGAGAAGTAGAACAAGTTAAAACAGAAATAAATTGGGGAAGCCACACAGCACAAATGGAGGACTAAACTAAAAATGAAAGAATACTAATGATAGGAAGTTTTCTTTAACCTTGATGAGGACAACATAAAGAAGAGAAGTGTAATTCCTATGATCAAGGAAGGGCCATCCAGCAGGAGAAATGGCATCCCACAATAAGTTTTGTGAAGACTGTGCCAAAGGGCAGGGAGGATCTCAGGAGGTGACACTTTGAACAGAAGGTAAAGTGGGACGGCAGTAGTGCCAGTGACACATTTGGATATATCTTAGGCACAATAAAAAGCACTGGGTTTTTTTGTTTTTAGCAAAATAGTTGGCAGTTGGCTTGTTTTAATCTGTGTATTAGAACTGGAGTCGTGGAGGCAGAATGAAGGCCAGATTGGTGCCAGGAGACCAGTTAGGAGACCACTTGGCAACTCCTTAAGCTAATTGGGAAAATAAAATTCACGATAGCAGTACTTTAAAAGAGCCACCCTTTCCATCAAAAAGTCCAGGTGATAGCCCACCCCAGACCCACACTGCTTCCTGGAATACTTAACGTTGAAGAGGAAACATTGCCCTCTGGATACATTCTGGCCTAAGAGTTGATCCTCCATCTCCAGATCTGGAGCACATAGTTGAAATCGATGTTGACATGCAAAGCTGGCAGCCAGAGTGCTTTGGGAATCCTCAGGGCCTGTGGCTTGTCCATATACCATTTTTCTGTCCTCCTGCCACTTTTCGCTCTTCCCCAAGCTTCTAGTTGCAAGAAGTAGTTCTTAAATGTAAATATATTACGTATCAGTGTTTTTAGTCCCACAGAGTTTTGAAGAGAAACAACTTAATCCAAGTCATAAAATAGTGATACAATAATAAAGCCTGGAGTTTCAACTTCTTCAGTAGATACTGCTTCTTGATATTCATATTTCTTATCTTCAACATCAGACTTTCTCTATTTTCATTTTATTCTAAGAGTGTTTATGTGTCAGTTTCTATTTTTGTTTTAACTTAAAATGGCCTCCATATTGAACATTTTTGTAAAGTAAGAAAAATATTTCAGAATACATACTTAAAGAGAAATGCATTCTCAAATGAGACATATTATTGTGATGATGACAATGACAACAATAAGAATAGTGATAGTTATAATAGAAACCTTTATATAGTGAATATTGCCAGGCACTGTTCTAAGCATGTATATCTATAAACTCCATGAGGAAACTATTTCCCTTTTTTAGTTGAGATGATTAGAAGTACAGAGTATATAACTAACTTACTCAAGAACACACAGCTAGTAAATGTTGGATCAGGCTTAAAACTTGTCTATCTTGCTGGCTGGGGTTGTAGCTCAGTGGTAGAGCCCTTGCCTAGCACATGTGAGGCACTGACTTCGAGCCTCAGCACCACATAAAAATATTGTGTCCAACTACAACTAAAAATATATATATATACACATGTATATATATATTTTTTTAAAAAAATTTGTCTATCTTGCTCTAGTGTTTATAGTCTTAATTACTAAACTATGCTCCATATCTTTGATATTTAAGTATTCTATGCTTTAATTGTTGGACAGAGTAAAATGTTCAAAAGTTTGAGCTTTAAAAATATGAGTCTGAACTTTAGATTAGGTAGAGGGGAGTGAGAGGAGAGATAGGGATATGGGGGTAGAAAGGGTTGTAGAATGAATAAGGCATTGTTCCCCTGTGTACATGTATAACTATAATGATTCTACGTCACGTACAATCAGAAGAAGAAATTACACTCCATCCATATGTGATACATCAAAATGCATTCTACTGTCATGTATAACTAATTAGAACAAAAAAATTTAAAAAATAAATAAATAAATATGTGAGTCTGAGACAGACATGGTGGAGCACACCTGTAATCCCAGCAACTCAGGAGGCCAAGGCAGGAGGATCACAGGATCAAGGCCAGCCTAGGAAATTTAGTAATAACCTGTCTCAAAATTTAAAAAATAAATAAAGAGGGCTGGGGATATAGCTCAGGGCTTGCCTAGCACGTGCAAAGCCCTGTTTAATCCCAGTACTGAAGGGAATAGAAAAAGAAAATGTCTGACAGTCTTAAGAATCTTTTAACTGTCATCTCCCATGACTTCCATCTAGTTCTGGATGCAGCCTATTAGTGTGCTTGCTATGCAGTCTGCCTTCAAAGAGCAGCAGGGGATCCAGAGCTGTTGGGAATAATACAGAAGCAAATGTTACTTTTTCACCTATATTCTTATCAAAACCTTTTCACTTATATTCTTATAAAAACAAGAGCAGTAGACTCTTTATAAGTATTTGTCAACACTCAGAATGATTGTCTGATCTTTGGTACTCAGTATCAGGCAAAATAACTGCTCCTATGTTAAAATATAGGTTCAAAGATGTGTGTGTAGTTTGCAGACTGGCCTGTGTTCCAGCATTCCTAAGGCCTGGCTTTGTTGCCTAGAATGACTTACCAGTTAAGAGGAGCCTGCTCTGGAAATCCACAGAATGAGCCACACGACTGTTCCTGGAGCTCTGTCTTCTGCATAGATCCCCTTGAATATGTGCATTTCTGATTTTCACATTGTATAGATGACCAAAACAAGGTGAAAATGGGAAGTAGGAATATGGCTCCTGTTCTCTTGAAAGTTAACATTAGCCAAAAGCCACAGGGGAAAGATGCTAAAAGGATGTTAAAGTTCCAATTCCAGACAGCTAACAGTGCCTGTTCCTGCTTGTCACTGAAGTCGGTAAAGCAGTAACCATTTGTTATTATTTCACTTTCATAGATCCACTTGGCCTTCACATTTTTATGTACAAATTCTTATTTCTGTTGTTTTCTCATTTAAACAGAGCATCATGGTCCACCATCAGGAACAAACTCTGCCAGGCAAAGCCCAGCACTGCAGCACAGGCCCATGGGACAGTCACAGGCCAACCACATACCTGGGGACAGGTGGGGCTGTTCTTCTCAAGTTTCCTTTTTCTTTTTTTCTCATCACCCTACTCTTCACACACACCCTACCCCCATGCAGTTATGCAGAAGCCAGCTGTTGAGGTCAAAATGAAAACTCTTTTGTATTCCTCCCTCATGACCTTCCTCTGCCCCACCTTCACCCACTCAGTACCTTCATCCCTTTGGCATGATCATCTAGACCTGCCCGATGAGTGAGGACTGGAAAGAAATGACAGTAGTGTCAGGCTCTGTTATTCTTAGTCACGCTAATTTTGCTAGAGAAGCCCGGGCCCACATGATTTGCTGTCCTCTCAGACTACCTGAGCAAAGCAGGGCAGAATTTTGTACATATGTCTCTTGTCTTTTCTTGAAAATATTAGTCACAAAACAAAAACTGGATTTCCAGAAATCCAGCATCTTCCCAGGCATTGGGACTACAAGAGAGCCATTTTTCACTGAGACAAGGTCAATTTATCTGCCCTCTGGTTCAGTTACTTCAGGCAGCTGTCCTTGGTATAAACTACACTGAAATACCATGGGAAAGAAATGGGACTCAATAGACTTTAAGCTGTGCTGAAGTTAATGACCAGGTTTCCCCAGCATCTCTCTGGTTGTAGATATCGTTTGTCTTTGTAGTGGTGTAGTGTAGTGGTGTAGTGGTTTGTCAGAGGGAGAATGGCAAGGGTTAGCTTTAAAGGAAATTAGTCTGCTTTTCCTTTTAGACTGTTTTTATTTTCTTGCTTTAGAGAGTGACTTATTTCTCTCTCTTGTAGAAGTGCCCTAGAAGGTGAAATTGGAAAAGATGTCTCCACTTCTTACAGACATTCATGGTCTGACCACAAGCACCTTGCACAGCCTGACACTGCAGTGATTTCAGTTGTAGGCAGTCGGCACAATCAGGTAAATAAAGCCCCAGGTGGGAACTGAAATTTTGAGTTGTTCTGTCACTGTCCTTGGTGACTTTTTTTTTGCAAATCACTTCAGATAAATTTGTTTCCAAATTAATAATTCTTGTTCACCTGCTATATGTTTGGCACTCAGCTTCTTGAAAGGATAGACTGAAAGGGGAGTTTAAACCTTTAGTGGGAGAAATTTGAACCTTTGGTTAAGTACTCAGAAGCACATAGTGTAGCTACAGAGGGGGCTTTTGTTTGTTTGTTTGTTTTTCAAGAAAATTTGTGAAGATCTAAAAGGAAGCACTTTCTAAAATTGTTTTCTGATTGCATATTGTTCTATTGCAGATTGACCAATTAGAAGAGAAGATGTGTCATCTTCAGATTAATTTAGGCTGTAAAACTTACATTCCTTCCTCATGACAATAGAAATGCATATCAAGAGTATAACTCATTTCTCCCAGCTACGAAAGTAGTTTTTCTTCAAAATGTAAATAAAGCAGTCCATGAGAACTTGTTTGCTTATACTTCTTTCTCTCCAGAGCCTTGGTTGTTACCCAGTAGAGCTGGAGAGAGGCCCCCGGGGCTTTGGGTTCAGCCTCCGCGGGGGGAAGGAATACAACATGGGCCTGTTCATCCTTCGCCTTGCTGAGGATGGTCCTGCCATCAAAGACGGCAGAATTCATGTGAGTTGGCTTCTGTTTGCAACCTTTGCTTCTGGCTCTGAACTGGAAAAATTCTAAAAATAATTGACTTAAAAGGAACACAGAAACCTTCTGAATCTGAGAAGCAGGATTTCCCATCACTAAGACTTATAACCTCAGGTCTGTCATGTTTCCTTCAGCAGCTGTGCTAGTCACCATTATGCTGCTCTGACCTTCTCCACCTTGGTCAATGAGAAGGATCATCCATTATTTGTATAATCAACATTTAAGGGCAAATGGATTAATAAATACACCTTCATCTTATTAAAACTCTTGAAAAGCCAGGATAAAACAGAATCTTCAATTTCTTTCAAGAAACAATAAGCCCAGGAATTTGTTTTCTTCTTAGCTATCTACAGAGGTGGAAAATCCTGACTCTCCCAACCTTTATTATTATCTGAAGGACTGGAATTCATGACTGTAATAGTCCACAGGTGTTCTTGACTCTGAAACACTGGTTCTGTACAGGGCCCTACAGAGCAGATTCCATATAGATCTACATCCTTCTCTGATGTTACTGTCTTCAATTTTTAAAAATAGTTAATTCACAGTATTCGGTTAAAATTTTAAGTTTTGTTTTGTTTTGGTTTTGGGGTTTTTTTGTTGTTTTTTGTTTTTGTTTTTGTTTTTTGCAGTGCTGGGGATTGAACCCAGGGCCTTGTGCTTGACAGGCAAGCACTCTACCAACTGAGCTATATCCCCGGCCCCAAAAATTTTATGTTTTAGACTGCTATAATATCTCTAGTATGCATCATGGAAAGGGAATTTTTTTTTTTTGAACTTTTACTAAGGAAGCTAACTAGAAGGGCAAATGATCCTTGGGTAGCATACTAACAATAATTTAGAAGGGCTTCTGGGTGGTGGCATTCTTGAACCTTCCACATCACCATCTCATTCCCACTGCTCATTTCAGAATCATGTAGTGTTTGCACTAAGCAAGGCTGTATGCCTGCTATTGAAGAGTTGGGAAAAGGGGTGACCCAAAACAAGTATAACTCCTTCCATCCTCAGAATGATGAAAGATGTCCCCAAGTTCAAAGGGGTGAACAGAGAATATTTCATAGAAAAGGTGATTCTGGAAGGAAAACAGGATTTCAACAGGGAGAGATTGAGGAGAGAAAGCACTCTCATTGAGCAACAGAGTAAAACCCAGGAAGTGTAAGTCATTTCTAGGGAACTGCCATGACTGAGATTGCCTAGACTTTATTTAGGAAGTACATAGGGGAGTAGAGGGAAATGAGAATATGAAAGTAGTCACCAGTATAGAGGTTCTAGAAGCCTGGAAGGCTTTTGAGCCAAGAGTTTTCCCTGGGCAATCTGCTGCTGGAGTGAGTGTACTTGCAGCTGCAGGATGTTGGGAGCTCATGCAGATGGTGTGGTGGGGGGGTAGACTCTGAGTCGTAACCTTTTGGACAGAAGGTTAAAAAACAAAAATGCATCGGGGATCACCTGTCATTGAAGAAGGGACTAACCTAAATGACTGGTGTTTGTTAAATGAGTGAAGGATAAAGGAAAGAAGAATAAGGATGACGCCGACTTTTGCTATGAAAAAACATCAGGGAGACAAGGGGAGACAGAACTTGGCAGGCCGATGAGGTAGTGGTTTTAGTCATTTGAGGTGGAGGTGCTCTGAGCAGGTGTAAGGCCACAGTAAAGACAGCGGTGATGGTTGGAGCCTTTGTGGTGGATAAAACCAGTCATGAAGATTCAGAGAGCAGTGGACCAAGGGCAGAACTCTGAGTGAGGCCTGTGACTTGTGGGCCAGAGAAGAAAACAGGAAGGTGAGAATGCTGAGCGTCTAGGACAAGGAGAGGGACTAAGGGCCAGGTGTAGTCAGTACAGCATATCAGAGCTGCTGTATCTGACCTCAGTTCACTTTCATGTGGAGACAGTTTAACAGTGAAGAGCTTGGGTTTGGAAATTTGAGAAGTCAAGAATGAAACCTCGAGTCTGCCTTCTCAGCAGCTTCTCCTTGAGCTGGTGTTTATAAAGATCACAAACTCATTCCAGGCATTCTCTATTCTCTTCTCCCCTCTCCTTCCTCCCTCCCCTCTCCCACTCCTCCCTTTTCCCACTCCCTCTTCTCCCCTTATATCCCCCTACATCTGTTGGCATGTTTTAAATATTTTTTTTAAATCTCCTATTGTATATACAGTGGCACAAAAAGTTCACTTAAATGATAAATTGAAATATAACTTTTTTTATTTTTTATTTTTTATTTTATTTTATTTTATTTATTTATTTTTTTGGGGGGGAACCAGGGATTGAACTCAGGGACACTCGGCCACCGAGCCACATCCCCAGCTCTATTTTGTATTTTATTTAGAGTCAGGGTCTCACTGAGTTGCTTAGGGCCTCATTAAGTTGCTGAGGCTGGCTTTGAACTTGCGATCCTCCTGCCTCAGCCTCCCAAGTCACTTGGATTACAGGCGTGCGCCACCACACCTGGCTGTTTTTTTAAATATTGGTTCCAAATAAAATCCTCATGATTTCACCATACAAATAAAATGCAAACAGGCCTTAAAGCAGACACTGTCATTCTAAAACATGTCATTCATTAAAGATGATCAGAGGGCCGGGGATATAGCTCAGTTGGTAGAGTGCTTGCCTCGCAAGTACAAGGCCCTGGGTTCAGTCCTCAGCACCACAAAAAACAAAAACAAATAAAGATAATCAGAAACTTTAGAATCTCATGACTAAATCAACTTTTATTTAAAAAAATAAACTCAAAAACTTGAAAATACACTGTTAACTGTTAAGTCCAGTCTGCTCCAGACTATAAGAAAATATGTTGGCCTTCAGAGAAAGGTTTTCTGCCTTCTGAACTGTCAAATGCTTGACGTGGGTAAGGTTCATGAGAGCTCTGCGTATCATCGTGCTCACTGTTGTTACTGATGATACTTTCTCTGGGGGCCACTGGCGAGTTTCTCTAGCCAGCCCTCATGGAGTACCTGCCTGGCCACTCCCTGGCCTCTCTCCTTGCTACCCTTGCATTTGGTAGGTTGGCAGCCAAACTGTGCCCCACACCTAGTTACTGCAATATCTTCAACACCAGACACTGTGCCTTGAATACTCATTATTGCTTCATAGATGTTTGTCAAAGGAGTAAAATAGATGGATAGTTATTTTAAGTGTCAGGATAATATTTTAAGTATTTAAGATTATTTTGAGCACTTTTTACTGGAGAGACATAACTAAGAAAATACGAAGTAATTAGCAATAATGTACTAGAATAATTCAGAAAACAAGAAAATGTTAACTTGATGGAAGGATATTGAGAAAATTTGTAAAATTAGAGTCCAAAGCTGGTCCTTAAGTCTGGTTAAAGGGCTGGGGATGTAGTTCAGTGACAAAGTACTCTCCTAGCATGTGTGAGACCCTGGGTTCCATCCCCAGCACCAGAGAGAGAGAGAGAGAGAAAGAGAGAGAGAGAGAGAGAGAGAGAGAGAGAGAGAAGAAATCTGTTCAAGATTTAGAGAAGTATCCTGGGGCAAGGCAATAAGAAATACTTGGATGGACAAGGTACATATTTAACACAGATCAGATTTAGGAAACATTTAGGAGTCTGTCCCCTCCAAGCCACACATGCTGTGCTTCCACTGCTGTTGGTCTTAGCCTCCCTCTCTGAGGGGCAGGTGGGAACACCCCCACTTATGGGCTGAAGGAGGCTCAGGAGGCCAGGTCGCTGCGCTGACTCAGCATGTCAGGCCAGGGCTATGTCCTTGTGGATTTGATTTAATTTCATAGTTTCTTAACAGGTTGTAGATAATGTAAAACATGGGTTAGAAATGCTATTCTGTAGTTTAAAAATATTTTTAGTCAATGTTGTTTTTAAAACTGTAAGACTATTTTAAAACTAAAAGATAGTGACTTTTTTTTAAAGAAATGTTCTTTGCACTCCTTTCTTCCCACTTTTCTTTTGAAATGGGGGCTCACTATGTTGCCCAGGCTGGCTCCAAAATCCCCAGCTCAAGCAGTCCTGCCTCAGCCTCCCTAGTAGCTGGAGCTGCAGGCACACACCGCCATGTCTGACTTATTTTTCTACTTTTGGTCTTATTTCATTTTTTTCTCTCTTTCATTTCTTTATTCTTTACTCTTTCCTCACAGTTTTACTTTTCAATAAAACAATTTGAATCTTTATTTATCAATAGATGTTTTTCCCAAATTCATTATCACAGTTTAATTTAAAATTTCATTAGAATGTCTACATTTCCCTCTCAGAGGTACCTTGTTTTTGTAGTTGAATGCAGGACATCTATCTCCCCTCCCTGAAGGCCTGTCTACCATAAATTTTAAGGTCTCTGCTCACCCGTCACCCTGATTTGTTTTAAAGTTAAACAAAAATGACACCTGGTGGCAAATCCATTCAATTACAAGTTTTATTTGCAGTTTATTTATGTCCTAAAAGAATAGTTTAGTTTTAGAAAGTTTAAGACAAAGAATATGACTGAAATTAACTATAACCTCCATCGTATTTTATAACATAGACCCAAAGCATGCTCCAAATATTATCTAATTTTCATTTAATTATGAATGGGATTATATATCTAGTGCTGACTTATCACTTGTATTTCCTCATGAAGGTGATTCTTCCATCACTTACCAAGGGATATCTTGGTATTGGCTTTTGTTTCACTTATATATTCTGGACAGTGTTTGGTTGTTATTTTTCTCCATTTTATTATCCTTAATTTCTTACTTTGGCTTCTTGTTTTTTTAAGTTCTTTTCATTTTATATAAGTGTCTCAGTCTGTTTCCTGTTGCTATAATAACTGAATACTGGAGACTGAAAGTTTTATAAAGAAAAGAAATTCATTTCTCACAGTGCTGGAAACTGGAGGTCTGTGGTCAAGGGGACACACCTGGTGAGGGCCTTCTTGCTTGTCAGAGAAAGCTCACTTTTTGTAACAAAGTCCTCCCTCAATAGCCCATTAATCCATAAGTGGATTAATCCATTCATGAGGGTAGGGCCCAACCACTTCCTAAAGGTCCCACCTCCCAATTAACATGTGGCTTTAGGGATTAAGTTTCCAACACATGAATTCTGGGAATTCAAACCTCAGAAACTTAAACAGCAGTATCAAATTCATCAGTCTTTTTTCTGACATCTGCCATTTCTTTACGAGTGACACATCTCTTTTTTCCTTTTCATAAATATGGAACAAAACACTCCATTTTCTATTTTAGTTTGTATGAAATTTTTTGCGTTGTACACAATAGGATATCATCCACGGTTAACTCTCCACACTAATGCACTTTAGAGTAACTTGACAACTTACATTTACTTGGTGGTGCAATCATGTTTTATCTTATTAACTCTCCCACAACCCTAGCAGGTAGGTACTAACATCCTCATGTAACAAATGAGGAAAAATAAGACCACTGAGGTAGAAAGAAGTGGAGCCAAAATTGAACTACAGACTTTGACTCCAAAGTCGTTTCCCAACTGCTGTGCCAGGCTTAACCTGTAGGTGCACAGTTGTTCCACGGACCTTTGTCAAATAATTATTGAGTCCATTTCTCTGTGTTGCTTCTGTATTATTTTAGCTCTTACAAATATTTGGAATGTTTTCTTTTTGGAGTTTTGGTGATTATTACATTGTTCAGTTGTTCTCTTTTGAAGCCAAACCCTTCAGTTGCATGTCACCTTGAAGAATTTAAAACCACTGCCATTGCTAGGCACAATGGCACACACCTCTAATCCCAGCAACTCAGGAGGCTGAGGCAGGAAGGTAACAAATCCAAGACCAGCCTCAGCAACTTAGCAAGATGCCGTCTCAAAATGTTAGGAAAGAAAAAAAAAAGAAGCAGGGCCTGGGGTCCTGCACGCTCAGTGGATACCCCTGGGTTCATATTTTTCCTTTTTCTTATAACAAGACATTCCTAATAAATAGCAATGGTACTGGGGCATCTTATTCTGATCCCTAGTTTTATGTTTGTTTTCCAGGGAAATGATTTTACACTAAAGTCATTAAGTATAAACAAGTAATTGCTTGTAAATAAGTGTTCATATTAATTTATTCAAGTTCGTTTTTAGAATTTTATTCTGAATGTGTCACTTAGCTGAGGCCTTGTGTCTGAACAGGGTATAGTGTCAGCACAAAGAGTGAGTAGTTCTAGGAAAGGTGTCGAGAATGAGGAGCCATCTGCCTAGGTTCTGGAAGATAATTTGAGATTCAGCTCCAGTTTGAAAGTACCCTTCCCAGATTCATCATTCACGTGTAGCTCTGTGGGGCTGGTGTGCAGCTCAGTGGTACAGCACTTACCTAACCTGGGTTCAATCCCAGCACCGCCCCCCCCAAACACACACACAAAAAAAGGGAAAAGAAGAAAAACAGGTAACTCGGGTATCATTTGAATTATTGTAGAACTTCACCTCTTCTATTTATCTTTTGGAATAAAATCTGATTTTCCAATTCTAGGGATCAAACCCAGGACCTCACACATGATAGGGAAAACTTGGACTTTGATTCTTGATTTCAAGATGCCCAGATCCTGACATAGTAGCCATGGGTAACTTTCCCATGTAGGATTCTTATAGAGTGAATAAAGAACATTGTACATTGTCCCTTCCTATTAGTACCATCCATCCGCACATCAACTTTAGCATGATAGCAATGTCACCAGCAAGGTTGAAGGGCTCTAAAATTGGTGAAAGCAGACCTGAAGGGGGAGGCAGTTTCACGATGGTCCTGTAAATGTTCCCTGTCTAGGTTGGCGACCAGATTGTTGAAATCAATGGGGAACCTACACAAGGCATCACACATACTCGAGCAATTGAGCTCATTCAAGCTGGCGGGAATAAAGTTCTTCTTCTTTTGAGGCCAGGAACAGGCTTGATACCTGACCATGGTAAGTAGAGTTGCTAAAGACCTACTGGTAGCTAGAATGTTGGGTGAGAGGAAGCAGGCAGCAGAAGCAAAGGGTTGTCTGTTTGGAGGGAATGGATATTTTACTAGCTAAATCAGAGTTGAACACCAAAACCATTAAAAGCATAGTTAATATAAAACAAGTGACATCAAGGAGGACATTTGTTGGAATAGGATCTATTTTAAACTGATTTCATCAGAAAATAGTGCTTTCGTAGAGAAATGTGCATGAAACAAGAGCATTAGATGCCAACAATTTAAATGTCATGAAAAGCACTTTAAATGCCTTCAGAATGTCCCAGCTATCTCCCTGCCTTGGCTAATTACACATTACCAACAAATGTTATTGGTTTCCTTATAGTAGGATAGCTCTGTCTCTTAGTGAGTAAATGCCATAAGCACTTTTGGCTTTTCTGATCACTTGTCCAAAACAAGTTGCTGTAACCCTACCTGGAGACACAGAGTTGGACCTGAGAACCATGTCTGTATTCCTAAACTTCCTTGGTTTCACTGAATGTTTTTGAACTGTCACAATACTTGAAAATCACTAATTATTTTGTGAGTGCATGATCCTAAGCACAGTACCACACCTAGTATTTGTCTCCTTTGGCTCCCAGCCCCCGTCACAGAGCTTCTGTAGGATGAGTGTAGATATAACCTCCTACAGGCCCTTCCAGCTTATGATTCTCTGACTGTTATTACCTTCCACCATCTGCCTGTAAATCATACATTCCCGGTGACATCTTTGCTAACTGCGCTGATTTTTTTTTTTTTTTTCACCTAGTCCTAGGCTTTTTCTCTTCCTTCTTCAGGTTTGGCTCCTTCCGGTCTGTGCTCCTACGTGAAACCTGAGCAACATTAAGGCTTTCAGGGCTTTTCTTGGTCTTTCCTTAAAAAGACTTGGTAAATTTGCATGTCTTATAAATCACTTTCTTCTATTGTTTTCTTTTTAATTAAAAATAGATGCTATTAAATACATCTATTTCTATCTTCTGCCCTTTTCAGTCTCCTTTTGACATTAAATTTGACAGCTTAATGCAAGAAAATTATTGGCAAATGCCCATAAACCTCATTCTGGTTACCACAGTTGGGTCTACTTTATTAGTGATTTTGGCATATACTTAAGTGATACCCATTGATAATACTTCATTAGTAAGCTCCTTGGACCATGTAATTTGGTCCAGTTTTTTTATTCATTTAACTTTGGGCTTGATGAATAAAGAACTTACAAATCGTATCTCACTAATTATACATAACTGGAAAAAATGATTTTATGTACATAAACAGTCTACCCTCCATGTACAAACAGATGTCTATACACATCTGTCTTTACAGAGAGATACATAAACATAAACTGCATAACATACTCATCCTCAGGCTGTTTAAGCAGTCAGTACAATCCAAATGGCTGTCAAAGTTCAAAACTTATTGTTCCTATATATAATTCTAAAAGGTAACAATGTTCCATTCAAATCACTTTTTTAGGTGATTGGGATATTAATAATCCTTCATCTTCCAATGTGATTTATGATGAACAGTCACCATTTCCCCCATCTTTACATTCTGCTTCCATATTTGAAGAGTGTCATGCACCAGTAACTGAAGAATCTCTAACAAGAGTTCAGATATGTGAAAAGGCCGAAGAATTAAAGGACCCTGTACCTGAAAAAAATAGCACTTTAAATGAAAATCAGCCTGAAACAAAGCATCAGAATCTTCTCCAGAAAAATGTGAACAAGAGGGATCCAACCAATAGTCCTGGACACAATAACAAGAAAAATCTGAAAGTAGAAAAAGGTGTTACACGAAGAGGTAGATCTGCTAGTCCCAAAAAGTCTGCTAATCGTCAGTTAGAGGAACACTTGGGAAAAAATCCCAGTCCTCTAAAAAATGACCCCAAAAGGCAACCCAGAGATCGATCACTGAGCCCCAGGAAAGGGGAGAATAAAAGTTGCCCGATCAACACCAAGGCAGGTTCTGGACAGAATCATTGTAGAAAAAGCAGAGGACGATCTTCTAGCCCAAAGCAGCAGCAAAAACTTGAAGGAGGCAAAGACCCACCAAATGGCAGTGCCAAATTCCCAGAGGGTGAGAGTCGAAGAACAGCGGGCCATGCTCGCAACAACGCTGAACAGGCCCCAGAGGGGAAAGAAAAACCAGGTGTCATCAGGAAAGAGCTGAAGCAGAGCCCATTGGAAAAAAATAGAACAAGGTCCCCGGAGAAAAAAAGCAAGAGAATGGATGAGAAGTCTCTTCCACCCAAAAAGAATAGTAACACTGCAAGTAGAGTAGGGCCTGAAAGAGAAAAAGGAAGGAAAGCAACCACGGGAGAAACGCGTCCTAGTAAAGAGAAAATAGGAGAAAATGTTCAAATATCAGAAAAGAAGCTCAAGCAGGAACCTGAAGATCACAAAGGGAAAGATCTAGAGGCAGCTGACAAATGCAAAGAGGGTGGAAGGATCAAACCTGAAAGTAGCTTTCCAGTTAAGAAAGCACCAATAACTCCAGGGCCCTGGAAAGTGCCAAGTGCAAACAAAGTCACAGGAACTACTGGCATGGCTGAGAAACGGCTGTGACCTTTGGTGAAAAACAAATTGAAATAGCATTTTGACCCCTTCTCCACCTCAAAAGGATTTTTTTTTTCCCTTCAGGAATTCTGAAATCTCTAAATACATTTTAATTTGAGCATCAAGCTACCTAGGCTGCATGAAGGGCCTTTAGGATTGCTAAGAACCAGCCACCCCTGGCTGTCCTCCCTCACGCTCAGGACGGAGCTGCATCTATGCACTCCTCTGACCCGATCTGCTCAGGCTGCCTGGCTCGTCTCCATGAGTGTCTGAACAAATGATATATGTTGATATTAACAACGTGGTCATAACTCACTTTGTATTTGTGCCAAGTTGTCTGCTGTATCATGTCTGTTTTATCTTTTGCATTCAGATATTTTCACAGTAATGAAAAAGTTAGGTTTGGCTTGGAAGTTGATGTTCTCAATAGCATGTTGCATGTTTACAGAGAGAAATATTTGAGTCCTTACAGGAGAGAGTGTTAGCTCATCGTTAAAGACGGCAGTTGCCTCTTAGAACAGCTACCAATGATATCCCAGTTTAAAAATAAAACTCCAAGACATCACTGCTGTTCAAAAAAACAGTTAGATATTAATGTTTTCTTATGACCTTATGACTTTAATCTGGCTGAATATGTGTTCAAATAACTGTTAAAGATATTACCTACATAAATTGAATGTTCAAAATGAGGAAATTCTCTAAGCAAAAGAGTTCACCTCCTATGTTGTCCAACCCTGATGTAGTTACAGCACCTCAGGTTGCCCTTGTTTTCCCCCCACAAAAAAAGCATGTGGAAATACTGCTTATTGCTTTTCAAAGAAAACTAGCAACTACCTATTTCTGGATATTTGGGTTGTATCTACTACTAAAGTCATTAGTCTTTAACACATAATACATATTTGAAGAGTCAAAATATTAGATTGTGCAAAGGATATAATTAGGAAACCAGTTTCACAGTCTGTACCAGATAAACGACCAGCTTCTCTGGCAGATGTACAAGTTCAGGTGTTTCAAAGAACCCAAGTAGGGACTGCCCAGCAAGTCAGGACAAATATGGTAGATAGTATATGCTGGATCCTAATTTTAACTTTCAACTGCATTAACATAGTTAAAAACAAGAAAGGGAGACTACACGTTTGCTTGACTTGTAAAACTTTCCAAAGTTCTTTTTAAAAAGTAAAGATGTTTGCTGGAAGTTAGAGATGAATTTTTTAACTCCAAAAAATAGCACCAAGTTTTTCAGACCCCTGAAGCAGCAGTCAGTAGCATCTATAAATACAGGCACATTCTCAGAATAAAACATTCATGGAGTATTTGAACACACTTGTTCTGTCACCCTGAGTTCATCTTGTGAAACACAGTATGTCCAGGCCCTTCCCTCTGCGAGTCTGACTGTGAAACTCTAACATAAGAACTGTATCCGCCCCTGTAGATAATTCATGCTTCCCAGAGTGAGCCTTTGAAATTCCCTTTCATCCAGAACTATATTTACCATCTATTGTAACTACTTGAATAGAGCAAAATTAGGAGGCTTGATAAATGCTAAGAATTTAGTACCACAGAAATGATTTATTTTCCTTATAGTCCATAATTAGTGATAAAAATCCTATTTTTATTGTTAACTGTGACATAACAATATGTCATATGTTGTTGGTCTGATGTGGCTCTTCCTAAGTAACTTGTCACTGTACTGATTATATACTGACTTAGCAATGTGGCCTTGGAATGCTGAGCAAAATATGGATGTACTGGTTGTAAATGTTTATATATGTACAGTACCTTTATATATACACGAGGTTCTGATTAGAGAAAGAGATCTGTAAATTGCTCGTTATTTTTTATATAGATATTAAAAAAACCAAAAACAGTTCATGGCCTGCATTTCTTTGACTGTCAGCTTCGTTTAATGTTGTTTCTGCTTGTGGAGCTAGTTCCCATCATGGTGGGAATCCTCAGATTTTGTCCCAAGTAACAAACCTTTAAAAATTATACAATCACATGCCTGTAATTCCAGCGATTCAGGAGGCTGAGGCAAGAAGATCGTAAGTTCAAAACCAGCTTCATCAAGTTAGCAAGACCCTAAGCAACTTAATGAAATCCTCTCTCAAAAAAAAAAAAAATTGTTTTTTAAAGGACTGGGGATGTGGCTCAGTGGTTAAACACCCCTGGGTTCAATCCCCAGTACCAAAAAGTATGTAGAAATATAAATATATTTATGGATAAATATATTTATATGCAAATATATAAAAATATATATCAAGAAAATTCTTATGTGACTTTACCTGTATAAACTTTTATCCATACATAAGATGTGTATTAAATAACAGTATGTCCATTTTTCATATTTCATTGTAAATATATGAAGGAGAGATGTGGAAGATGCTTTTTAAAAATATCAAACAGAACTTTTACACATGAAAAATACATTGGCTAGAATTAGCAAAGCAGTGCAAAAGAACAGGTTAGAGAATATGAAGATACAACAAAAGAAACCATGCAAAATCAAAGAGACTGGGGAAAAAATGAGCAGAAAGATACTCCAAGCAGTCTGATACACAGGTAAATTCAAGTCCCAGAGGAGGTAGAAAAGAGTGAAGTATAAAAAATAAATTAAGAAATGCCAAAATTTTTCCAAGTTTGATCATGTGAAAATTTAAAACAATATGAAAACTATAAACCCAAAGATTCAGTAAGTCCAACAAACCAAAACACAAAAACCATGAAGAAAATTGTGCCAAATACACATTACAGTTGCACAAATTCAATAGTAAAGATAAAGATCTGAAGATCAGCCAGTTAAAAAAAGGAATAAAAATAAAAGTGAATTTAAAAAACACAAAGTAAAAAATGAAGTAAACGTCTTCTTACAAATGACAAAATCCAGGAAGCAAGGGATTAAACCCATTTTTTAAACCTAGAATTTTATACCCAGAGAAAATACTTTTAATGTAAAGATTAAAAATATTTCTCAACAGTGAGCCTATATACTTTAGTTATCTTCAAAATGACAGTTAACCATTAATAGATTCTAAATGATGAGACTGACATTTCAGAAGAGATAGTACCTTTTTGAGAAGAATGGATTGGGCTTGGGAAGAAGGGAACCATAAATAGGTAAGAATAGAACCAGCAGAAATTTTTTCAAAAAAAATAATACTATTGCTGGGGCCGTGGCTCAGTGGGAGAGCACTTGCCTGGCATGTGTGAGGCACTGGGTTCGATCCTCAGCACCACACAAAGAAATAAATCAATAAAATAAAGGTATTGTGTCCATCTGTAACTAAAAAATTATTTTAAAAAAATAATATCAACTTAGACTAGGGTAGTGGCAGTAGGAATGGAGAAAAGTGGACTGACCCGAAAAATATCCAAAAGATAATTATTCAGACTTGGTGAGCGAATGTGAGGTTTGAGGAAGAAATCAAAAGTGATTCCCAAGTTTCTGACATGATCAACTACTAATTACACATAATTTTACCCACCTGAAAAATAACTAAATCCAATTATACGCCACCAAAATAGCTGAAGGAACCCACAAGAGGAAACTAGTATAATTCACTATGCAAAAGTTGCAGATTAACACAGCAACTTCTTTGGTAGGGGAAAAAGATAAAGGGATCAGCTTTATTCATCTGATATCTGTACTAAGCTCAATCTTGAATTTGAGACAGTTACTGTTTTCCCTGAGGAAAAGCCAGTGTCTCTCTGTTGAGATGCTGAAGTACTTCTACAGAACAACATTTATTGTACTTCTACAGAACATTTATCCCTTCTAGAGATAAATCACTATAATGAGCTTTACCATGAAAAAAATGACAACTCCAGGAGCATTCATAATGGCTGCAAATTTTTGGTGATCCACTTCTAGTTCATCAACCTTGCTTCATGTTTCTGTCGTCACAGTGAGATTTTAGAAGAACTTCAGTAATAATAAACGTCTACCGTGGATTTACTAAGTGCTAAATTCTTTACACCATGCCAAGAACCTTACAGGATAATCTCATTTAACTGTAACAATCCTGTTAGGTAGTTATTATATTTAACAGGTGAGGAAACTGAAATACAAAGAGGTTAATTTGTCCCAGATTATGAAGCTAATAATCAGAAGGGACAGGATTTAAACCCACAAAGAAAATTTAAACCCAGAAAGATCTGACCTCAATCCCTGGACTCTTGAGAAATTTATCTAGAAGTCTCACACAAATCTTCCTGCATACAGGATACGTGTAACTGATACACTGGTTGTACCTTAGTACATGCTTTACCTGTAATAATCAAGTTTCACAAAACCTCATCATTAAAATGTTCAGGCTTTCAGTCTGCTTCAAGAGATTCTTCAAAGCAGGTAACTTAATGAGCAAGAATGCTGAAGTTGTCATCACCATGTGTGTATGCACCTGTATGTAACAGGGAATGTTGAAAAGAGAACCCACGGCAGCAAAGGCGTGGCTTGTTGATAGAAGACACCAAAGACCTGAAATCGTACTGAGGGCTAGCCATGTTACATGTTTCTGTGCACATTCGCACAGAAACCAGGTTGGATGGACGTGGATGAATACACAAACTTATATTTCATGCTGAAGTACTTAGCATATTGTGTGTATGACTTTTTCACCAACAGCTGTAGTTATTAGGATTAATTCAAAATCATACGCTAATTAAAAATTTCTCCACAATTGAGTAGCTCTCAGTTCAAATGTCATTTTTTCCTTCAATCACAAAAGACCCTAGAAACCAAAATTCTCCAGTAAAGTTCTTTTTATTTGGATTCAACCTAAAATAGTTTGTTTGACCTCTGTGATAGAGAAAAGAAATCTCCAATTCTAAAGACTGTAATAGAAAAGTACTGAATTTGCATATTTCCAGTAAAAGATATTTGCTTCATGCTTTGGGAACCTACACAGTTACCCAAAAGACTATTTCCAGTAAATTTAGCTATCACAGTACTGAAGTGCCCAGAATAAACTGCCTAACTTAGAAGACTGTCCTTGTGTTACCGTAACACACGGTCTCCAGTCTGCTGACTCTTCATATTGTTTGAAAACCATGAAAGTGCAGGTGCTCAGCACGCGCAGGCGGCCGAAAGGACTTGCTCCTTGGGGAACACCTTGGTTCAGTTGGGCAGAGCTGAGTGCACCTGTGCCTGTGGCCGCACAGGTGGATTAGAACTGGCTTCTGCAGTCATCGCTTTCCTGGACGGGTGAGTACTGATGCCTGCCAGGGGACAGTCCTGGCATGTGACTCAGCTTACGACTTAATTTTCCACAGCTGAAAAAAAGAAAAGCACCGAGAAAGTTAGTTTTAAGACAGGTGGGCTGCAGAGGTGTACTCACCGACTAGGAACCAAGAACCTTTACGTAAGAAGAAAAAATATCAACTCTAGCAACAGCAACCATAAAACATCAAAGTGAAAAACATCAAAAATTCCAGGATTAAAAATGACACACTAGGGCTGGGGTGGTGGCTCAGTGGTAGAGTGCTTGCCTAGCATGTGTGAGGCATTGGGTTTGATTCTCAGCACCACATACAAATAAGTAAATAAAGTTTCATCAACAACTAATCAAAATATTAAAAAAAAAAAAAAAAGACACACTAGCCGGGTGTGATGGCCGACGCCTGTAATCCCAGCGGCTCAGGAGGCTAAGGCAGGAGGATAGCGAGTTCAAAGTGAGCTTCAGCAAATGTGAGGCTGAGACCCTGTGAAACCCTGTCTCTACATAAAATACAAAACAGGGCTGGGGATGTGGCTCAGTGGTCAAGTGCCCCTGAGTTCAATCCCCAGTAAACACACACAAACACACAAAATGACACATTGCAGTTCATGTGATATTGGTTCTCATTTATTCTACCCCAGTATATCTCCCTTGATCAGAATAAGCCCATTATGGAGCCTATGCTATTAAATTGACATGAAACTTAAACTTGAGTTTTGGATCAGACAAGAGTTGTCTATTGTACTTGTGTAAAATGAGGAAACCTAAGTTGAGAAACCTGCAGGACACCAAGCAGAATACCTGTTTCTTTACCTCAAGAGTTATCCTAGTGCTATAAGCACAGATTATTATACACAGCACTGTTTAAGACTAAGATACAACCATAAAACTCTAAAAAAAAGTAAAATACGGCTCAGACGTCTACCCCCCAAAAAAAAAGACTAAGATGCTGCAGAGTGGAGGTCACACTTACTCTTATATTAAATCCTAGAAGATCACTTATAACTCCTGAGACAGCAGAAAGTATAACTACTCTTGTGATATTGTAGATTAAGGGATTCATTGTCAGTCCATAGAGTCTAAATGGTGTGTCCAGTTCCTACAAAAACATGGAAGAATTTGAAATCAGACACTTTTTCCATAGCTATCAATAGCTATTTTTCAAATAGTGATTTCTTGCTGTTTAAGTCTCGGCTGAAGAAGACTGCTTAAGGATCTTGTCTTAGTATTTAAGAGCTACCTTCAAAAAATCCGTAGTCTACTCTTATCTACTTTTCTACAACCAAATGTTTTTAAGGTAGATTGGAACAATGTCATTTGTGGGGATGGGGGGAGTAATTTAAAAATATGATAGACATCAGTAGTCATCAGAACCTGGGTAACAACACTGGAAATTTTTTCTTATACAGTTATTAACCCCAAACCATCAGGTTGTCATTTTGAATCTAGCCTGGTACCTATTTGTTGTCAGGGTCCATTCACTTTAGTTTTCTTGTAGAAAAACATGGTGGCCACAACTGGAGCCCTGGTCCTTTGAGCAGAGACTGGTGTGGGTCTGTAGGCCTTGGTGGTGAATTCCTCATAGACTGGGACACACCAGAGGTCAGGACTGGGTCAGCTGTAGGTCTTGCAGACAGCATCAAGGAAGGCCTTGGTGAAGTCTACCATGGTGGCGTTGCAGCCCCTGGCCAAGGTGTAGCAGGGATGGATACCAGTCATTGGCAAAAGCTTTTTAGGCACAGAGGCCCAGAAGATGCTAGTACCTCTGGGATCAGGGAAGAGGCCACTGACAGAGGCACAGCAGCCAGTGCCCTTGCAAGGGCAGTGTGAGGCTTGCCTACCTTGTTCCTCCAGCAGCCTTGCTGCAGAGGGATGACGGAAGACTTGACCCCTCGAGTGGTGCTGGCAACCTCTCTGGAGCACTAATACCCAGACCAACATGGCCAATTTAGTCACTGATGGTAACAAACCTTGTCTGCAGGCCAGTGTGGGTCTGCTTTTACACAGGCCAAACTTCATCTGCGAGGGATGTCCCCAGAAAAAATTCAATGACCTCTGATTCTTTAACAGACAGGGAAGAGAGGCAGATCTCTCTGTGAACTTGTGCTGCTTGTTTTGGACCATATGGCCCAACTTGGTGATAGGGAGTCACTCTTTTTTTCTTCAGTCCTGCCTCCTGCCTCCAGGAGTTCTGGCCCTGACCTCCACCTTGACCCTTAATGCCTTGGCTCCAGGGCTCCCTCACCATGTGCTGTTTCTCAGAGAATAAGCTGACTTAATTTAAATTGTAGTAAGATTACCTCATAATACTTACTTTTAACAACTTGGTGGACAGCTTTAACACATTGTTTACTAGAGTGAGCTGCTCTTTCTTATTTGGCTTTTTTTCCATTTTAAGATATAAATTAATCTAAGGGAAGGAATAGAAATTTCACAAAAAGAAGAATACATATATATTAAACTGCATAAAATCTGGCAAATTTTGAGGGCCATGTTTTCATAAATTTTACTTGAAAAATTGCAGCTATTTCTACAGAAAACATATGTCAGGTACCCTAGCCCCATCCCTAATCAGTCTCCCCTTGGCAAAGAAAAACTACTTAATAAAGAATATACAATTAATGATGAAGCAATTTAAATACCAAAACAATGAAAATGTTTAAATTAATTATAATTAGTGTGAAAACTCCATGAGTTCAAAAACTATTTTATTAATCTCAGTATCCCTGAATAATTTAATATCCTTACTAAACACTGTGGGAAGAAAGAAAATAGCTGTTTTTAACTTGCCAATTCCTTATTTTTTTTTCCTTAGACGAAGGAATCTCCACTATAATTCTAAGGCAACAAACAAAAAACTAATGATTCCCAATGTTTTTAAAAATTACAAGTCTATGGGTAAACTTAAAATCAAAGTTAAAAAGAAATCACTTTATACTAATTTTTCAATCTTGGTATATATGTTCACATTCTGAAAAATAAGCATTTTCCAAACACTGAATAATGTATTCTATAGCTGATAAAGAAATTCAAAAGATTTAACATATTAAATAACAAATAATCTAAAGATCGAATACTAGATGTAGAATATGAGATGAAGAGCAAGCTCCAACCCATTTGCCATGGCACAGGTCTGTAATCCCAGCTACTAGAGAGGCTGAGGTACAAGGACCTCAAGTTCAAGGCCAGCCTCAGCAGCTTAGTGAGACCATCTCAAAATAAAAAGGGCTGGAGATGTAGCTCAGTGGTAAATAGCCCTGGGTTTCAATTCCTATTCTGCCAAAATAAAAAAGCATGCTCCATTACTACCAGTAAAATACCTTTATAGTATATAAAGTATTTTCAATCCATTATATCATAATTCTCACAATCCTGGGGTGTAAAGGGAAGATGTTATATCCATTATATAAAGATTAAATAATTACAGAGCAACAAAATGACTTATGAGATCACACAGCGAGAAAGTCACAGTCAGATAGTGATTCAATCCTGAATATGCAGCATAAATTTTACAGTATATTATGCCATTTCTAACCACTGAGCAAAATTTAAAAGATCAATCAATACCTGTTCAGTAAGTAATATCGAAACATTGCTGTATTTCTTATTGGTTTCAGACCCCAGTGAGGCCAGGCGCAGTAAAAAAAGTAGTAAAGCTGTTTCCCAAATCAAAAATTCCCAGTTATAAGCATCATTTAGGAAAGTTTTATGTCCTTGGAGAACCTATTAAAAGACCCAAGAAAAGTTCAATTTTTAATTTGCCTTAAAGTCATATAATTACTCCTTTATTAATTTTAATACTTAGAATTTATTATTTTAATACTCATAAAGTATTATCTATTTAACTAACCATATGTATTTCTTTAAGTTTCCTAGATATTCTTCCTTTTCATGCACATGCTGGGAAAGCACTTGGCCACTGAACTGCATCCTGAATCCTTATATATCAAGTTTTCTGATAAAAGTTTTATTGTTCTTAAAATTTCTTTAAAAAGTTATTTACTCAAGTAAACCCAAAGTAAGATAATTTATTGAAAAACATACAGAGAACTCATGGCCAAATGCAGGCCTTTTGAAAGACAGGAAGTCACCCAGCAGCTGCCCTCTCCATCTTTCCCCACTTAGAGTCAATCAAGCTCCCATCTACACTTCTCTTGGCCAATTCCATTGCCTTACAAGACTCATGTTTTCAGCTTTCCCATTAACTCTGGCTTATACCAGCTTTGGTTTGTCTGGCACCTTATGCCCCCTGACCCCTTCTGACCTTTATTCTCCAAAACCCATCACTGGTATCACAGGTTCTTATTCTAATTTCCAAAAGAAAGCATACATTAGCTCAGTCTGGGTCAGGCTCATCCATGTCTACTAGCTCTAACTAGAAGGAGGAAAGTAACAACTAGTAGCAAAATAGGCCTACCTGTTCAGAAAGGTGACACTATTTGTTGCACAACAATAGATAACTACTACACAAATCATAACCAAACTGCTACAAAATCAAACACAAAGAAAAATCATTAAAATAAGTCAGAGAAAAAGGACATTATTTTTAAAAGAGCAACAGTAAGTCTAACAACTTTCAGGCACAGTACAGCACACATATAATCCCAGAGACTCGGAAAACAGAATCAGGAAGATCAAAAGTTGGAGGCCAGCCTCAGCAACCTCAAGAACCTGCCTCGTAAAGGGCTGGGGATGTAGCTCAGTGGTAAAGTGCCCCTGGGTTCCATCCCCAGTACAAAAAAAAAAAAAACAACTAAAAAAACCTGACAACTAACTTCTCAAGATAAAATAAGGAAATTAAAAGTCAGAAAATTCTAAAAATCCAGAATTAATAGGCAACCTATAATCCTTTACCAGTAAATAATATCCTTCAAAAATGAAAGTGATAAAAGATAATTCAAATAAGCAAAAAGAGAGCTCTTCACTAGCAGACTGGTACCAAAATAAATTGTAAAGAAGTTAGGGAGGAAGAAAATAATCCTGGAGAAACACAGAAATATAAGAGATAATGAAAAGTAATGGAAATATAAATATTTGAGTATATAAATTGGCTACACAAAAAGCAATAATCATATCTTTTGGGTTTAAATATATACAAAATTAAAAGAATGGACAATAATACAAAAGATGAAGGAATAAATGACAAAGTATTCCAATGTCTTAGCACTATCAAGGAAGCTATAAATTAATCTTTTTATTGGACTATACTAAGTCAATCATTTTATTAGACATCCATAAATTAATCTCAGATTACTGAAACAGTAAAAGAATGTATAATAAATTAATGAGAGGATTAAATGGAATATTAAGGAATATTTGATTAATAAAGAGATGACAAGAGGAGAGAAAAAGGAAAATTGACAGGTGGACCAAACAGGAACCAAATAGTATCTGTAGTTACAGTAATTATGTTAAGTTTTCGTGGGCCAGATACATCAAAACACTGTGAGGCTAGATTAAGAAAAAAGCAACCAAAAAAGAACACGCCAATTACAGAGACACACACCTAAAATGTGAGACTCCCAAAATGAAAGTGGATAGATAACAATATAAAACATAAAACAACCAAAACACAGCTGATGCAGTTAATACCAAACCAAGCCAAAACATTAGAAGTAGAGAGACATTCTGTAAAGTCACACAAGGAAAAAAAATGTCTGACACTTTTCCATATTAAAGAAACTGCAGAGACATGACAACTAAGTGCAATGTGTGCTTCTGAATTGAATCCTGGATTCAGGAAAGATCAATAATAAAAACAACAACTATAAACAGGACATAAAAATCATCCACAAATAAGATAGCTAATAATTCTAAATCTGGATATACCCAGTTACAACCTGAAGATACATGAAGCAAAAATGGACAGAAATAAAAGAAAAACCAGATAAATCCACAACAAATCACAGCTGATTTGTTGACTTGAACACACCTCTACTGACAGATGACAGAAGAAGCAAAATAAAAAATGAGTAAGGATAGAGGCAATGTGAGCAATGCAACTAATAAACTTGGGCTACCTGATAGAGAACATCGCCCTCAACAATGACAGAACACAGATCCTTCCAAAGCACTGATGGAAGGCTTAATAAAACAATGTACGCTGGATAGCAAAGTAAGCCTCTTTGTATTTCAAAAGACTGAAAAAAGAGTATGTTCTCCAACTACAGAACTAAGTTAAAAGTCAACAAATGGAGAAGTACAAGAGAAGCCTGTAACTTCCTGTAATGCATAAAGAACAAAAGTGCTTGACAAGAAACAGGACACAGCTCAGTGCCATGGCACACGCCTGTAATCCCAGCAACTCAGGAGGCTGATGCAGGGGGACCACAAATTCAAGATCAGCTTCAGCAACTTAAGTGAGACCTTATCAAAATTTAAAAGTAAAAACAGGTCCAGGGATGTAGCTCAATGGTAGAGCACCCCTGGGTTCAATCCCCAGTACCAAAAAAAAAAAAAAAAAGAGAGAGAGAGAGAGAGAAAGAAATAGGAGCTTCAAGGGGTTCCCACTGGCCAAATCTGGAACAATTTAGGCACCAGAACAAAGTAATAGATTATAAAGCACTAGATAAAAAAAAAAGAAAACATGTTTCCACCATGTAATAAATGTGGATAAAAAAAAAAAAACAAAGGTCTACCCTAGAGTAACAACTAAAAAATGTAGAATGATATAGTTAGAAAATCACTATTTTGCAAATCAGGGTATGACAGTTTTTTTATTATCAGGCAAAAATTACCAACTAAAATGAAATTAGAATGATCATAGCCTAAAGGACTTCAAAATTACCTGTACACTCATTTCAAAAAAAGCTAGAAAAATTAACAAGTATGCAAAATCATAAAAGAAATGCAGACACATTTAAAAATGTACACTTAAACACAGGATGACCTGGTTTGAAAAAGAAAATGAACCCTATAATAGAATTTCCATTTTTCATTAAAACAGATATGAAACTTTTACCTGGGCACAACAAATGAAAGCAATTGAAAGTGTAAGTAAGAAGACGGAAGATACAACCACATCAACTGAACGCTGTGGACCCCGTCTCTGTGGAGCAAGACACATGTTAATGTTTTAGGTCACTGTCAGAGACAGCAACAGCCCTCACAACATTATTACCCTGAATTTTACTCTAAGAAGTTTATTTTTTTCAAGATTTGTGATTGTTTTTAATTACCAAATCTTACAGTCACATAATTTGCAAATTTGTACTGATGGTATATTTCCTTTACTTTAATCCTGCATCTAATGAGTTGGCAAAAAGCATCACTACCAACCACATATGCACAGATATTCCACAGTATTGTGTTTTTGAATAGTTGTTTAAAGATATCCTGAATTAAACTTAGTCTTAGAAAGTAAAGAATTAAAAAGTAAAGTCTAACTTGCTATTGTATCATGCTGATTTAAAAGCATCTGAACTTATAGATCAACTATAAAATGTGAGAAGTATTAAATATTCTTTATTTAACATTATACATAAACCACACTAAAATGCCTTTCCATAAAGAAAAGACAGCATTTTAGATACAGGGAATTCTAATTAAATTGGCACGGTCAACAAAAATATAAAGCAGATACTGCTTCCTACAGAAGTTTCTGACACAGAATTTTTAACATTTTTTGGGCATCAAAACTCAAACATTGAAACCTATGCCTTTCCATATTAAGAGGGTAACTGATTCATTCATATAATTTTGTATATCCCCCCAAAAGTTAGAAAGAGATGCACAATTTATTACCCTGCCTTAGGAAATTTAAATTTTCTCTTCTCTTTCTGAGCCTTTATTTTACCCCTAGCAGTTTCACCAACACATCCTATCCAACTTGGTACTCAGAAAGTCTTGGCCACTGGTATAATCTATTCAATACCCAGAACTACAGTGCCTGAGTAACTGCTGCCAGAAACTTCAGTGAACATATTCTTGTGTGTATTCTTATACATATATCCTATGGTTACTCAAATAAAACTCACCTTTAGATAGGAACGCAGTGATAACCATATTTTAATGTTCTCCACCTTTTTAAGTCTGAAATGAGGTATTTCATATTTCCTAGCTTTCCTGGCAGAAGTAATATGGCTGAAGAGTTTTGCAAATAAAAATCTCTAGAGGAGGTTAAAAATCACAAAGTAAAATACACATGCATGCATATTTATATAACTACCAACAATATTCTCAGAATCCTTAAATGTTAAAAAGAATGAAATTTTTTGCCGGGCATGGTGGCACATGCCTGTAATCCAAGCGACTTGGGAGGCTGAGTCAGGAGAATTGAGAGTTCAAAGCCAGCCTCAGCAACTTAGCGAGGCCCTAAGCAACTCACTGAGACCCTGTCTCTAAATAAAATACAAAATAGGGCTGGGGATGTGGCTCAGTGGCCGAGTGTCCCTGAGTTCAATCCCTGGTTCCCAAAAAAAAAAAAAAATGAAATTTTTATCAGTGACCACTAAGATGGGCAATGAAAAAACTTCATTAATAGCTTAATTACCCTATTGCATCCAAAGCACACTACATAGCAAAATACCTCTCTACAAAATGGCACACTCTTGACATTTGCAAGTCTTCTTTGGGGACTATTGGTAAACCCTCAACTTTACAAACTCAAGTGTTTAGACATTATTCTGGCTTTCTCCCAAAATTGTATTTCCAAACAAAATCACATTTCTTATGCATATCACCAATATATTAAGTCCTTAGTCCACAACTATAAACTGTCAATAACATTAAACCCACATGTACCAACATTAGGAGAACAAATCTCAATGGAATATCATATACAAAAACAAAGGTAAGAAATTTTATGTACTTGTTCACTGACCTGTTTATATGTTCTCTCTGCCACACACATCATGAAAAAAAACATCCAAGTAAGACACAATCTTTCAAAAAAATTAATTATAGACAAAATAATAATAGGTGTAACAGGTGGTGCCCCACAAAAGAGAGTCAAGATCTCCTCAGCAGAAATGGACTTTAGTTGGTCAAAGCTCTTCTCATGGAAAAGTCGATGTAAAAAAGGAAAAAATGCTAATCCAATGGTGACGACATTCCCCAGCATCTGATAACCCACTCCTTGCTGATATGCATTAACCTGGGAATTAATTTAAAATTTCCATTACTATTGCATAGTGAAATGAAGTTGTAAAGAAGTATTTATCAAATGCCATTTAAAATAAAAATGGCATACAGGGCTGGGGTTGTAGCTCAGTGGTAGCACACTTTCCTTGCACATGTGAGGCACTGGGTTCAATCCTCAGCACACATAAAAATAAATAAAAGTATTGTGTCCATCTACAACTAAAAATATTTTTTAAATGGCATACATTTTGGCTGGGGAATGTAAACTCAATGGTACAGCATGTGTTGAGCATGCACAAGGCCCTGGTTCAATCTCTAGCACCAAATAAAACAAAACAAGACATGGATTTATGACTTATTACCAATTAGGCTCAAATGAGATAAAGTATATTTGTACAGCATACCTGAACAACCAATCATGCTGAGAACAGGTGCAACAAATTAAAAACTACTACAATACTGGGCACAGCAGTGCACACCTGTAATCCCAGTGGCTTGGGACACTAAGGCAGAAGGATCACAAGTTCAAAGCCCGTCTCAGAATTTAGTGAGACCCTAAGCAACTCAGTGAGACTCTGTCTCAAAATAAAATACAAAAAGGGCTGGGAATGTGGTCAGTGGTTAAGCACCCCTGGGTTCAATTGCCAGTACAAAAAAAAGAATTAAAAACTATCACCAAGTAAAGACTGACTACAAAATTAAAACTATATATCTATGTTTCAAAAGCAGTCATAGGGTGGGGTTCACTAGCAGAGTGCTTGCCGAGTATGAGTATGTAAGTTTTATCACTAAGCAGATTCCTGATCACTAAGTAGTTTTTCTTGAAAAATCTGAAAATGTATTTATTCTTACCCTGCTCATGATGATGCCACTTATTTCCAATACAGACATATCCATCTTTTTGCACTCATTTCCTTCCCAGATTATTGCACTAACTCGATCAGAGGCAGGACTTGAGTTCTGAAGCCAGAATAAATGGTTCTGGGAAGAAAAATATAAAATTCTTTCCATCCACTTCTCTTTTCATTAGTTTTTCTTACCCTACATCCAGTCCCAGGCTATACTCAGCAATGCTCAGACTCATCAGTCTATTCTCTCTTATAAAGCTCATCACTTCAATAACCACCCAGATGATGATGATTTCTGGTTCTCTTTTCTTTACTAAATCATTTTCTTACCTGGGGAGAGCCTAATTGTCTTTTATAATGAAGAGTGGTAGGTTCTCTGATAAGTGGATGATGATACATAATGGGGGAGGGCAAGAGAAGAATGGAGGAACTTTGGATGGGTAGAGGGAAATGGGGGAGGGGGGAGGAGAAGGAAAGAGTGGACTGAGACAGACATCATTACCCTATGTACATGTATGGTTACGTGAATGGTGTGAATCTGCATTGTGTACAACCACAGAAATCAAAAGTTGTACCCCATTTGTGTGCAATGAATCAAATCGCAGTTTGTAAAAAATTAAATAAATTAAAAAAAAAAAGAGTGGTAGAATTCCTTGATTTCCAGGATTGCTTCCCTCTCTAAAGGTATGGAAGTGAGGAATAGCTTATTGGATTCATGCATTACAGAAGAAGAAGGTATATCCTGAGGAACCAGATTACACTGGGAATAGCAGGAAGTAAAGTAGGAAAGGTGCAGGGAGCCTTACAGATCACGTGAATAACTGAGGAGTCAAGCCTGGCCTAACCAGGACACAGAGAAACACAAAGCACTCAAGTTCAAGAGGAGACAATTACAATGAAAACAGACCCCATACTCTGTCACAGCATGTCCTGTGCTCCAGTACCAGCTCAAGTGCAATTTCACCAATTCAGTCTTCTCAACAATCATGGACCTTACTAATTTTGCCCTTCTTCAAAATTAAAAACGCTTATAGTCTGTATGAGATAAATTAGCACCTAATTATACTGTGCTTTTATAGCATCCTCTACTTATTTCCTATATAATCATTGTGTCCCCAAACTAAAATATAAGTTTCCAGAAAAGGACTGCATGGTATATTTCTTCTCCATCACAATGCTTAGCATAATACATTATTAGCATGTATTGATTTGATTCATTCATTCATTCATTCATTTATTAAGCACCTACTATGTAATATGCACTGTGACACACTGGAGAACAAGATACATGTTCTTGCTATTGAGAAGCATACAGGCTTTTGAAGGAGACATAATTAAAGGCACTTTAATAGGATGATAAAGAAAGGGAAGAGTGCTTTAGAAGTACAAAGGAAAGGTTTCGTGAACAGATGTGTCATTCCAGTCAAGGCCTGCCTGAAAAACAAAAAGGAGTTGAACACAGTGGCACATGTCTGTAATTCCAGCTACTCAGGAGGCTGAGGCAGGCAGATACCAAATTCAAGGCCAGCCTCAGCAACTCAGCGAGACTGTCCCAAAATAAAAAAATAAATAGGACTGGAAAAATGGCTCAATGGCCAAGTGCCCCTGGATTTAATCCCCAATGTTGAAAAAAGAAAGTTTTAAAAATTAAAAAATAAAAAGGAGTGAGTCAAGGAATGGGTATTAAAGAAGAGTGTGTAAGTGTAAAGGACCAAAGCACATGAGAGTGGGTATATATCAGAAATGGAAAGGAGTTCAGCTAAGTTAAAGAACACCATGTGAGGCCTGGGGTTGTGGCTCAGTGGTAGAGTGCTTGCCTAGCACATGTGAGGCACTGGGTTCAATCCTTAGCACCACATAAAAAATAAATAAATAAAACAAAAGTACTGTGTCTATCTACAACTAAGAAAAAAATTTTAAAAAAAGAACACCACCATGTAAAGAGCCCAGAGGGAATGGTCAGAGATAAGACTGTATCAGAATAAAGAAAGGAACAGAAACAATCCAAAAGGAATAAAAAAGGATTGTAAGGAGAGTGGCATTATCAGATCTGAATTTCAGAAGCATCACTGGCTGCAGTGAGGAAAATGAAAGGAAGGGGGACAGGTGCAGCTAGAGAAGCTGCTGGAGGGACCTGGAGGATGGCGATGAGAGAACAGGTGGACATAAGTGCACAGATACTTAGATGGTCAGACCTGAGATGACTGATTATGGGTGCAGACAGTGGACTCTGAGGCTTTGCTTTGGGTCGTTAGGGCAGTATTCAGAAACAGAGGAGAAAAAAGAGTTTCTGGGCTGGGAACGGGTGAGTTCTGTCTGACAGCTGAGTTTATTTCATGCAGTATTTCTTAGATGTGTCTTAGATGCTACGTGCTACTACCGAGGGTCAATATAATTTAGATGAGCCTTTAGAATGAATGTGCAGAGAACATTTACAGTCAAACTGATAGAAAGATCAGAGAAAGCATGAATTTAATAAGAAATGCTATTTCTGGTTACTTTTTTAAAAAAATTATACACATTTAATGAAGTGGATTTTTTGCTGGTTTGTTTGCAGTACTAGGAATTGAACACTCAGGGGTGCTCTACCACTGAGTTCTGTCTCCAGCCCTTCTTATTTTTTATTTTGAGACAGGGTTTCACTAAGCTGCTGAGACTGATCTAGAACTTGCGATCCTCCTCCCTCAGCCATCCCAGTCATGGGATTTTAGACATGTACCACTGTGCCTGGCTTGAAGCAGGATTTTGGGGGTTGTGTGTGTTGTGTGTAAGAGAGAGAAAATGTGTGTAATCTAAATCAATGGTATCTTAGAATCAAGAAAATTCAATAATTAAACAAATGTATATCTATCATCCACTACTATATGTAGCAAGGCAATGTGAAAACATTTAGGCTAAAGAACAATGAAACTAAGAAGCATGACCACTGTCATTAAACATCTGAAAGGGTCATCTGGAAAACCACTTCCTGATCATTCATCTATCCAGCAGTGGCATAGGCTGTCTAAGGGCACAACAAGCACTCCAACTCCAGAAGTTTTAAGCAGAGACTGACTGCCCATCTGATAAGGATGTTACGAACAACACTAACTTGTACTCTTGCCAGGCAGTGTGTCAAGCACTTTATCTCACAATACTCCTAAGAAGAAAGAATTATTATCACCACATGACAGATGGTAGGAAAAAAAATTTTTTATACGGATATGGAATGAATGCCTGGACTGAATACCTTCTAAGAGGATGCTCCAATTTGAGACTATTTGATTTTATGATATTAATATGAAACCTGAAATGAAAAGCATTGCTTGATTTATGCATTACTAGAGAAGTAAGTAATGCTATTTCCTAGAATTCACATACATTATTGCAATGTTTATGAAAATATAACACAAGACAGATATACTGGTCAAACAACCCTTCTTATATAAAATGAGCATTAATAATTGCTCAACGGAAAATGATAAAAACTGAGTGTGGGGCAACTCAAGAGTATTCTCCTTGAATTTTCATCCCAACATCATCATGTTGAAGCTGTGTTCGATTTCCAGACTGGGTATTATTGTATAGGATTACTCTGAAGTTAAGTGAGACAACACAATGCCTGTCACATGGTAAGCACCCAATAAACACCAACTACGATTACTGCCTTCACAGACCTGCTGGAAAACATCTTCTTTGGGGTCACGTTTGGTCCCTGAGTGAAGGGTGTTCACATGGGCCCCCTCACTGTCACTGGTGACAGATGACCGGCACTCTGGGCCATGCAGCAGGTCGTCCCATAACATATCCTCAGTCTCTGAGTCATGGCGGGTGCTTTCTGAGTCTCTTCTTGACAAGTTTAGGCTTCGAGAACAACCACTCACACCAGATCTAGAGCACTTAAAATGAAAATTTAAAAAAAACATTTTTTCATTCATCTTTAGAACAAATATATACCTGAAATAAAACAAGTTATCTATGCAAATGGTTGGGAAGCTTCCATAGGTTAATCGCCATATATTCATTTACTCACAAGGATTCATATAACACATTTTGACATTTCAGTGTTAAACTCCGATGACCCAGCAAGCAGAACCTTAAAAGGACTCCCTCTAAAAGTCATTACCAAGTCATAGGATTGTTTTACTCAGTTGTTCTGGTGTGGGAGTGACTCCTGTGAGCACACCCAGTGGGCTTGCCTGATAGGGTTGGCTGAGCCTTTTGACACACAGGGTATTCCCTACTCTAACCATGGTGAGCTTGACCGTAGGCCTAATCATGTCCAGGGGCCCAGTCCCAACATGTTAAAGGATAATCAAGAAGAAAAGCAGACGATGCCACTCTCCTACAGTATAAACATAAGTATGAGAGGTTGTCCATGACCCCAATTGCCTTGTCCATCAAGAGGAAAAAATAAAAAACAAAACACCATATCACCATCTACTCTGTTCACTTCTGAAAGATCATATTCCAAATATGTCTGTTAGCTTTCATGATGAAAATTGTTTCACTGCTCCCATCTTTCACTTGACCCCACTTAAGAATAAATTTCACATTCCAAAAAAATACTAAGTAATCTCATCATGTGGGGATTGAATAACCTCTTTTTGAGCATCATTACGATACTTTTAAAATCAGACTCAGTGAAAAAGAATTCATTCTCTTTCTAGGGGTGAGTAGTCATCTAAAAGTTGCTAGATAAATTAGTGGATAATTGGAAACAAGGGAAGGATAAGCACACATAAACACTACTTTAAGGGAACCCACAAAAAAAGGAATGAATATTTATCACACTCAAGAATACACCTTGAGTACTGATCTCTCGAAGGGATGCTTTACCTGGCTGAAGCCTGCTGATTCAAATTCTGATTCAGCCACACTATCTGAATCTCGCACTATATGACACCACCTTGTAGTGGTTTTCTTTACCTACCAAAAATCAAACCAACAAACAACAGGAAAACATGTTAAACACCTTGTTACTATTCAATGATTTAGGAATAAACTCCTTTACTTTTATGAACAAAAATTAAAATTACCTGAGAGTTTAGGTGCCTTGAAAGTATTGATTTTCTATTCTTAACTTCACAGCCATTGTCACTTGAGGCCCCTTCCACACTCCTCCGCAACAGTATCATCTGTGTCCGTGCTTCACCATCCTCCTCACTTGACAGATCATCTGAAATCCCATTACCCAAACGCCTGTAAGCCTCCTACAAAGAGAACAGCAATGCCTTCACAGGGGACAGCCCGAAAGACACTAGTAAGTTGCACATGCAAAAACAAAAACAAAAAAACATGTAAAAACTACCAAGCAGTAAAAGTAAATAAACCAAAACTAAACAGCCTGGACAATGAGGCAGTGCTAAGCAGTAGTTAGAATGCAAGCTCAGGTCAAAATCTAAGCCCCAGTCAGGCACGGCTCTTCTACTTACTAGCTATGTAACCTCAGGCAATTTGCTACATACCTCTGGGTTTCAGTTTCCTCATCTGAAAAGTAATGATAATAAAAGCACCTATCTCACAGGGTTATTTAAAAAGGCAAAATAAAGCACTGAGAACAATGTGAGCTGTAGCAATGCTCAATAGATATTAGACTAAATGCCATAGTCTAAAAGATAAGAAGACAGTGCAAGACTGTAGAGTGAGTGCAGTCAGTCAGACACACAGAAACTGCCTGCACCAGAAAGCAGTTTCCCAAGCCCTCACTGTGCAGTCACTGCCTCTCTGGAATATGACACAGCAGCCTCTTCATTAATCTCTTCATTAAATCAATATTTTCCTTCTCATAACCTGTGGTTTTATCATTTGTTAAGACAAACTTCCAAACCTATTAGTAACTATTTTATGTCTTTAGCAGAGTCTAAGAATAGGAATATCTTACATGGAGAAAAAGGTTCTGTTATACCCATCTAAATCTTACCCTACGGCACTTGTCTCCATCTGAAAATTTTGCTTTCTCTTTTGTTTGCCACATTTTGATATCTGATCGACACTGTCTCTTCTTCATGATAGGAGGGAGACAACCCAAGTCATTGTCATTGTCGTTCTCGGTCCCTTTGTTAGATGTTACTTTTAGCCTTTTAATCCTATTTTTAAAGGAGAAAAAAAGTTACTTTTTAAAAAAATATTTTTAGTTATAGATGAATACAATACCCTTATTTATTTTTTATGTAGTGCTGAGGATCAAACCCAGGGCTTCACATGTGCTAGGCAAGCGCTCTACCACCAAGCCACAACAGCAGCCCACAGGTTACTACTTTTCTGAGAGTAACAATGTTCATGAAATCACTTTCTTCCTAGGAGTATAGTATAATACTTTGGAAATAAAAAAAATTAGAAAAGATATTTTCTAGCTTTCAAAAGATACAAAAGAATAGACTATTCTCTCAGGGATACAGAAAATATGAATCTCTTCATATTGCAACTGAGAAGTACTTTTTAAAAATAATTTTTTTTAGTTGTAGATGGACACAATACCTTTTATTTATGTTTATGTGGTGCTAAGGTTGGAACCCAGTACCTCGTGCATGCCAGGCAAGTGCTCCACTGAGCCACAGCCCCTGCCTCAAGTGTGGACTTCTTTAGTTTTGCTAGAAAGTAGGTGCACAGTCCTCTCCACTTATCTGTCCAAACCCAATGCCACCTCCTACCTCATATTGCCTGTCAATACTTCATATAAGATTTCCTCTCTTCTGTTCATTTTTAGAAAAACCTACCCAGGCTTCAAAGTTCAGCAACTCAACTCCCTCATCATTTCTGCTGACTGCTTTATCCCAGAATAATCGCTCCATTTATAAGCAACGCAGTCATGCAATCATGTGCTAAGCTACGTGTCGGCGTGCAGTCATTCATAACATTCCCACATTGCTGTGACTGCACCATACCTGCTACTCTCACCTTCCTAACTAGGCAGTAAGATCACTGAGAATAGGGAGGTATGGTGCCTGGTACAGAATCCAGAACCAAGAACTCACATACTCAACTAAAGGGCATAAACATATCTTTAGAAAAAGATGTGAACACACTTCATGTTCAAAAAGGAACTGCAGAAGAACTTAAAACCACTATCATTACTGTTTGGTAAAATAAGTATTTCTCTGAGTCACACCAGTGCTATCCAGACATGCAAAATTACAAATGGGGTGAAATTGTCTTTAATCCATTTGCTTTTCTGTCCTACAGGCCATCAATATCAGGCTCCTGTGCTGCATCCCATTTATATACCTGACCCTTTTAAATTCTTCTTTCTCTCAAGATGTTGGCTGATATGGCTTAAAATATTACCTTTTCAGAGTATTTATACTTCTGTAATCTTGTGGTCTAAAAAATTATTAAAATCAAATAAAATGAAACTTTAATGGTAGATTACTGGATTCATAGGTAACATGAAAGACAGTGGAGATAACATTTTGGTTAGGCTAATCCCTCTAGAACACTTAAAAATCACAGTACAAAGATAACATGCCTGTACTACTTACTCCCATGGCCAAAATGAATTATATATCCTATAAACACTAACATGAATACAAAAATCAAGCAAAAATTCTAATGCAAGACTCCCACCTGTTGCCAAAGAAAGTCCCCCAAAAGCCACCAATAACGTGTGCAGATTCCAAAGTTTCTATTCCTCTGGCTCTATCAGAGGAGTTATTTCCATTTTCTCGGCTCCCATCACCGTTTACAGTTTTTCGTAATTTTCTACAAAAAATTTTTTCGAAATTTCAGATTATTCAAGACTTTTCTATTTATGCCCATAATATTCCTACAGAAAATTATCCTAACAGATGATTCCCTGAAAACCGAGTAATTACTTTCACATACTGAGGATAAATTATGTAAGAACATTTCTCTTTTTCTTTAATTTTTGGTTGTAGATGGACACAATATTTTTATTTTATTTCTTTATTTTTATGTGGTGCTGAGGATTGACCCCAGGCCTCACACATGCCAGGCAAGTGCTCTACCACTGAGCCACAACTCCAGCCCCAGAATATTTCTTAAATATTAAGGACAAAAACAGATTCAAAACTAAAGTAATATGCTATTGTTTTGCTTAGTCACAAAGAAATGGAAATGCTATCCAGAAACATTACTAGAAAAAAATTTTCACGTTAGGGCCAAGAGTCTTGTCAGACACACACTAGCAGAAGAAGCCATTTTTATAAATATGGATGTTAGAAAACTAACATTCTTTTGCACATTTAGTTAGGACAACATGAAATAATAGCAACAGATCACTTTTTATTGAGATCCTATACAGTTAAATGATATAATCTACAAATACCAATGAGATAAAGCACAACACTCAATTTCTTAGAAAATATTAAATAAATTTAACTGAATTTACAGGAATCTTCTTTTCAGAAAAAAAAAAAAAAAAGTTTTGAAAATAACATTCAAAAATACAGACATGTTGGTCTAGGGCGTAGTTCAGAGTGCCTGCCCTAGTGTGCATAAGGCCCTGGGTTTGATCCCCAGCACCACAAGGGGGAAAAAAAAAGAAAACATTCAAATTCATTGCACCAAATGGAAAAATCTCATTTACTAGTTGCTCACGGAAGCAAAAACCTAGAGATAACCTGAATATACTTAAGAAAACTTCAGCAGTTCCAAAACCTGCATATATCACATAGTAAAAACTTGACAAGAATTCAATGTGTAAAAAATTCAAATTGATCTTGATTAGAAGTTCAGACCACTTAGAAATCAACTGTTATGCACTTTAGAAAAAAAGTAAAAAATTTGGTAGCACCAACCCAAAGTACCAACATCCTTGTTGACAGAAAATCTTCAACAAATTTTGATTAAAGCCAAATTTCAAAGAAAATGCCTTTTTTTTCCCCCCAGCACTAAGAATTTACCCAGGGCCTCATGCAAGTGTTCTGCCACTGAGCTATGACTCTAGCCTCAGAATGCTTTGTCAAAACCACTATTTAAAATAAATTTTAATAAGGAATAATATAATTAGGAATTTTCCTTTTAAACCACTGTAGTAAATGACAAAATCCCACCTGAGATTAAAAATTAATAAGGTTTCTTAGCCATCAGGAGAAAAGTGAAAAAAACATTAATTTTAAAGTCAAAAATCAGTGAAAAATATATAGAGAAGAGGAAATTTTTAAATTAATTTAATCAGAGATTTTCTAAATCTCTACAATACTCTCCCTCTATAAACTACAGGGGTAATTTCTCATCTTACCTTCTCCTCCGATTTCCATTGTTTCCAGATGGTCTTGTTATCTGAGTAGATACAATTTGACAGTGGACAGTTCCCATGAGTAGCATAAGGCACAAGGGTCCAAGAACTTCACTGACGTTCACAATAGGCATCATAAGATACAACACGATCGCTATAACTGGAAAGAGGTTTTAAAGTGTAAAACATTAACAGTTCATCTTTAAAACGAATACTAAGCCAGCGATTATGTTCACTGATATGCTTGGATCAGTACCTGGCACACAGTAGGCACTAAGTATTTGTTGAGTGATTGGTTTAAATACCAATATTATCAAAGAGAATTTGAAAATACAGCAAAAGAAGAGCTTGCCAAGATGGCTCTGCTATCACTAATGAAATTAGTGCCCTTATGGGAATTTATAAGCCATTTGTGAGAAGACTGCCATAAAAGCAGGTCACACCAGACATGAATTCTGTTGGGGACTTGATCTTGGACTTTTTAGTCTCCAGAATTGTGAGAAATAAATTTCTATTGTTTTTATGCAACCCAGTCCAGGGCATTTTTGTTACAACAACCAAAACAGACTAAGACAGAAATTGGTATGGAAAAATGCGGGCAGGGGCTACTCTAACAAATACCTGAAAATGTGAAGCAGCTTTAGAATTTCATAACTTTAGAATTGAGTTATGAATGAGGGGTTCAAAGAGTTTTAAGAAATAGGCTTTGGTTCCCATAAAGATTTTTAAAGGCAATTTGGTGAAGGATCAGAAGGAAAAGAAGAAAACAATAGAAAAAGCCTTGACCTTCTCAGAGAATACCTAAGTAACCATGAACTGAATGTTGGTACAATATGGGGTATAGGCCACTCTGGTGAGGTATTGCATAGAAATAAGAAATAACTATATGTTATTGGAAAATGAAGGAAACAATCCTTGTTATAGAGGAGCAAAGAACTTGACTGAACTATAATTGTGTTTAGCTGTTTTGTGGAAGGCAGAATCTTCCAGTGTCTTGATCTTGGACTTCCCAGCCTCAAGAGCTATCAGAAATAAATCTGTGTTGTTTATAAGCTGCCCAGGCCAATCTTTGTTATAGGAGGCTGAATATACTAAGACAGAAAAATTACGTAAATTATTGTACTGTAAGTAGCTATAAAAAGGTGTTTGTAGTAAATGTTAATAGACTCTAATACAAACAGTAAATAGTACTTTTAAATGATGGTATGTCCATATAGTGGAATATTATACAACCATTAAAAAGACCATTAAAAGCAATCTAAAAATCCAATTCTTTATTGACACTAAATGTTGCATACTCTGTATCCACATGTGGCTAAGCAGCTGCTGTACTGGGTAGCACAGAGACAGAACATTTCCTTTATTAAGGAGACTCTAGGGGCTGGGGTTGTGGCTCAGTAGTAGAGTGCTTGCATAACATGTGTGAGGCACTGAATTCAATCCTCAGCACCACATAAAAAAATAAAGTTATTATGTCCATCTACAACTAAAAATATTTTTAAAAAGAAAAAAAGAGAAACTATTGGACAGCAACGTCACAACTTTAAAAATAAACTTATAGATTTGTAATTCACACATATATTTTTCACTCTATAAACTTAGTTTTTTTTAACTGGAAAGATAAAAGAAAATACAATCACCCATAATCCCTTCATGTTACCCAAACTTCCCTGTGTTCTAAGTCAGGTAACCACAGTACAAAAAGCCTACTTTCTGAAAATATCCCTTGCAAGCAATGGATACACTAAAGAGAGAATATATCTGGGTCCCTGTACAAAGTGAGAACAGAGAAAAAAGCCCATCAGGAAATGGTGTGCAATACTGACATTAAAACTGACTTATGTGACAGTGCCTGGAGAGCGGTAGGACTTCATGGAAAACACCCATGGGGATGGCCTCTCTGAAAGTTCCATCTGAGATGAGCTCTCAAAAATGAGAAAAAACCCAGCCACTTGAAAAGCCTTATGAGAAAGAAAAGCTCTGGGAGAGGAGCAGGAACAAAGCATTACACTGGGGCAAGCACGGGGAGGAGCGGGGAGAGGAGAGGAGGCAGATGACGTGGCACAGTGGAAGTCACTAAAGGGTTTTAAGCAAGAAAATGACACCATATGGTTTTCCTTTTTAAAGGATTTTCTCTAACTGCTGGGAGAAGAATAATGGGAAGAAAAAGGTTCAGAGCAGACGTTACTCCAGCAGTCCAGGCAGAGATGACAGTGTGTGGGCCATGCTGGCGGCAGCGGAGATGCAGGTGAACTCAAGATCAACTCTGAGGCAGAACTTCTGGACCTGGTGTCAGACTGGATGTGAGGGCCAATGCTGGTAGAGTAGGGAGACTTGTCATTTTTAGTTGTCAGTGAACCTTTATTCTTTTTATTTATTTATTTACTTTTATGTGCAGTGCTGAGAAGTGAACCCAGCGCCTCACACATGCTGGGCAAGTGCTCTACCACTAGGCCACACTCCCAGCCCCAAGATGTGATTTTTGATATAAGTTCAAGACAACTATTAAATTTCCACATGAAAATATTAAATATCAGTTAGATTTACAAATCTGAAATGCAACTGAGAGATCTGACTTATAGTTACAAACCTGAGAATCACTAGTGTTATCAATTACATTTAAAGAAATGGGATTTGATAAGAGTACCTAAAGATAAACCATAATTCAATCTTGAGATCATTCGATCTTTAAAAGTCTGACAGAAGACAAGACTAAGAAGGTAGGGCTACTGAGATAGATGGAAAGAAATTCTAGAGAGGGGAGAGTTAAATAATCATGATTGTTCTCTCGGAGCATATTTTAAGATGATGCCCAAATGACATAAGTCCCTTCATTTCTTTGTTCTTTTGACCATCAAATGAAAGGGTAAAGGTAAGAAGTGTAGGTCTTCCGTACGTGATAGCAAAAGCAGCAAAAAAGAAACTGTCACAGTTTATTCCAGCTCCTCCAATTACCTTGCATGAGGTAAAGCAGTAGCAGCCAAACGAAGATTCTTAAGGAGGTGACCTGAATCCACCAATTGCTGAACAACGGGAAAAATACAACTCGAACAAGCCCCTTCCGAGTTAGAGATGTCCATGGAATTTCGGGTTTAGCTTTGGCAAATGTTGAGCCTTTAAACATACAATAAAACAAGGAATATTTATACACACTAGACTGATGGCCACTTGCAGCACCACATCAAAAACAGGTGAGAACAAAACTCAACACATAATCTGTTCAGTTCAAAAGAACCCTCTTAGACGGTCATTAAATGTAATAACGCCTTACCTCAGTCTCCAGGACAGGATCCAAAACAAGTCAGGTCACTTGAATGCTATACAATATGTTTTTCTTAATCACACAACAGTAAGTCAACAAGTTCATCCCTCTTTCAAGTTTATGAAAACATGTAATTTACATAACCACCCTGTTCTAAGGCAAATGGTAAAAAAACTAAAGCCCACATGATGTGGACAGAATTTTACTTAGAAATTGAAGTATACCATCAAATAGGGAAGGCATCTAAAACTAATCCATAGTTCCACTATGAAACAATGTAAAAATATGCACAAGAAACAAACCAACGTTAGAACTTACCTCTAATTAAGTCAACATCAATCAAGTCTGGCTTTATGTGACCCATCTTTTTTGGTTTGTTTTTGAAGCCCTAAGATAAAACAAAACAAAAACAGAAATAAACAAAGAAAAAAGAGTCCTTTTAAATACAAAAGATAAACTTATGTTTCTTTTTTTCTGTATAGACATCCATACTCTACTATAGACATTTTAATCTAATGTTCCTTAAAGGAATTCATCATTAATGTTTTAGTTTTTAGTCTTATCAAATAATATATATGCTTTTATCAGTTTTTAAAATAATCAAACTATGCCCAAAAAATCAATAAGTGAAAAATAATCATACCTTGAACTACTTCTCCTCTCCTCCCATCTTTTTTTTAGTTGTTTCTTATTTATTTTACTTCCATAATTCTAACTAGTATGCTCATACTATTATTCTTTAATTTACTGATTTTTAGAAATCATCTGACTTAATATAGTATATGAGACTATATAGTTCTTAGACCACTAACCTCCACATCCTAACTTCCACCAATACATATATCCTTATACTTGTTTTTTAATAAATCATAATCAGTATTTATTTTATGATCACAGTGAAGTATGTTCCCTGCAAGTTATATTTTTATTCTTCCATTTGTACTATAAGATCAATCAAAATATTTGTCATTATCTAAATTTAAATAAATGCCACAAAATTAACCAAATTAGAATAAATGCTAGAATTTGTTTTTAAGCAATTCCTGGAAACACCCTTCCCAAAGCCGCCTATCTTCCTGTTCCAACTGGACTAACTAGTTGCTCCCTGGTCCTGCTGCTCAGCTACAATCCCAGGTCTTCTGCTCACTCTTATCCTGAGAATTCCCTTCAGTCATCTCTGTGGTGAATCACTATTTCCCATATCCCATGTCATCCCCAACCCCTGAGCTGGGGATCAAACCCAGGGCCTTGTGCATGACAAGCAAGCTCTCTACCACTGAGCCGCATCCCCAGCCCTTTTTACTTTTTATTTTGAGATGGGGTTTCGCTAAGTTATCCAGGAGGGCCTCAAACTTGCTATCCTCCTGCCTTATCTCTCAAGTCGCTGGGATTACAGGTAGGCTCCACCACACCCAGCTCCTGTGGTCTTCTTAGAAGACATTCTTCAGTAACTTTCTGAGGAAAGAGTCACAGAAGATAATTTTTGAGTCCTTGCATGTCTGAAAATGAATTAATTCTACCCTCATACCTGACAAAGTTATACTAGGTTTGGAAATCTAAGTTGGAAATCATTTTCCCTCAGGAAGATATGGATCTACTGCTTTCTACTTCCAGTGCTGCTGCTGGGAAGTCTAATGTCATTCTGATCCCTGATCCTTTAACTATAAATTGTTTCTTTCCTCTGCTTACTTTATTCACGGTATTCAGAAATTTCATAATGCTGTGCCTTATTATGGGTCTTTTATCATCTGTTGTGCTGAGAATTTGTGTGGAAATTTGTCATTCAGTTTAGGAAAATTTTCTTATAATTTTATATTTCCTCTCTTCCAGGACTTTTCAATTGTTCTCTGTTCTCTAAATCTACAGTTTTTTTGTTTTGTTTTGTTTTGTTTTGTTTTGTTTTGTTTTTGTTCTGCTTCTTGGAAACTTCCTCAAATCTTTCTATTAAATGTTTTATTTTTGTTATTTGGACCCATTCAATTCTCTCTTTTCTTTCATGTTGGGAGAATTTCTTATAATATCCTGTAGTGACTGGCTATCCTTTTTGTTGGGGGCAGGCGGGGGGGGGGGTTACCAGGAATTGAACTCAGGGGCACTTAACCACTGAGCCACATCCTCAGCCCTTTTTATTATTTTTTAAATTTTCAGACAGTCTCATTAAATTGCTGAGGCTGGCCTCAAATTTGCAATCCTCCTGCCTCAGCCTCCCAAGTTGCTGGAATTACAGTCATGCGCCACTGCCAAGCTACACATTTACGTGTAGAATGAGGAACTAGTAACACAGTGGACCCAATATTTTACTTCTAGATAAATACCCAAATGAAATGTGTGCATATTTCACCAAATAATGTATATAAAATGTTGTATAAAATTTATACGAGCCCCAAATTGGAAACTATCATAACAACTAGAAATCTCTATCTACAGTAGAATGGATAAGGATTGTGATATAGAATTGAATAAACTATCTCACATGAAACACAGGAATCTCACATAAATCTCACAATTATGTTGAAATTAAGTACATGTATGTTCGATTTCATTTATTTCAACTCAAAAAAAGACAAAGTTAATCTATGCCACAAGCTGATCACCTTTGTTAGTGGCGGTGCCTGGAAGAGTTTGTGAAAGGGCTTCTGGTGCTCATTACATGGTCACATTCTATTTATGAAAATACTTCAAGTTGTACATTTATAATTTTGTTATATATGTGTGCATAAGTATATTTATAAAATGTGTTTTATTTTAACAATAATCTTTTAAAAACTATTTGAAGTTCTCTATGTGAGTACAGCTTATAGATGTGGGACTTCAAGAGGGTATCAAGGAGAGAGTCGACCATTTCACTGATAGAATCGCCAAATATCAATTCCCATTCTAATGTCAGTCAAGCTCCTCAAGAGTCTTCCATATACTCCTTGGTTGGGAGTTGCGATAAACCAAAGCGTTTACAATTGTGTCTTCAGTATCATGAGTTTACAATTGTGTCCTCAGTGTCATGACTCCCACTTGCCCTCTGCTATCCCTGGAGACACACCAATGCATTATCTCCAAAGTGATAGCACAAGTTTCCTAAGGGCTTTGTTGCTGGTATTTAAGGGGTTGGTCTCTTGGTATAAAAACTCCACCAATCCCTACTCTCGACCCCATAGTTTATGTCTGCCTCACAGAGACCAGGTGCATTCAAGTCCTAAGCCTCTTGGACCCTCTGCTGGACAAACTGGCGTACTGCCTGGCACTCTTTCCTGCTCTCCCAATATTCCTCTATCCATTTTTCTTATAAAAATACTACAGGATTCCTCTTCAATTTATTCCTTGACTTTGTGGATATCTCCATTTTATAAGCCCCCTTTATATATTCCTTTTTTATTTTCATTATTAATATCAAATTCTGTGCTTCTAGGGATGGAACTCAGGGCCTCATGCATGCTAGGCAAGGGTTCTACCCATGAGCCACACCCCAACCCCATTTTCTATATCCCTTTAATGTCATTTAGTAGTGACTTAGAAGGCAGAGATTATAAATGTGTGTGGTTCACCTACCATATTTAATCAAAAATCCAGTCATGAATTTTTTTTTAAATATTTTTTTTAGTTGTAGACGGACACAATATCTTTATTTATTTTTATGTGGTGCTGAGGATTGAACCCAGGGCCTCACACATGCGAGGCAAGTGCTCTACCACTGAGCCACAGCCCCAGCTTCAGTCATGAGTTTTGTTTTTGTTTTTGTTTTTGGTTTCTTTGTTTGTTTGTTTGTTTTTGTGGTGCGGAGGATTGAACCCAGGGCCTTGTGCTTGTGAGGTAAGCACTCTACCAACTGAGCTATAACCCCAGCCCCAGTCATGAGTTTTTTAAAGAACATTTTTCACAGCCTCAGTCTTCTTCGTTTCAAATTAAATAAGCTTAATTTATAGCATTAGTAGATGCGATATTCATTTTTCTTAAAAGATAAAAGATAAACTTCTGCAGAATACTTGTTACATTCCCAATTTCTAATGGTTCTTAAGTTGATAATTACTACTTCAATACTGTGGCATCAATTCAATTTCATTAGCATGTTTTTACAGAAAAACTCAGAATTTGAAAGTCATAATAATCCTGCCACATATTTTATGAATTGAGGGTAACTGTATGAAATTATCTTTCAAACTCCTGGTTTGTCTAATAGGAGTCTAACTCCTTAGTTGTCTAACAGTTTGCTTTATTACTACTAATAAATTAAACTTTTAAAAGATGAATTTTAATTTCAAGCTCAATCAGAACTTATACATGCTAATTCTTAATCACATTTTAAAATTAGATATTTAATCTAATATTAGAAATTAATATAAAGTTGAAAATTAATGCAAAAATTAAAGGTTACAATAATTTTCTATTTCTCCATTATAAGACATTGAGTTGGTATTAAGTTTTAGCTGTCTAAATAGATATAATTTCTCTCAAGAGAATCCTGTTTCCAGTCAACTCAACCATATGCTGTAGATTATACAGTAAAATATCCCCAAATCCTAAATTGTACATAAAATTAAATCTAAGAAGTCCAATTTTGAAAATAAGACATCTTAAGGGAAAAAAAAACTTTGAAGCATATCTACTAATTTTTATATGTGTACTTTTTCATTGGAATAAATTATACTATACTCAAAATCACATTAAAATGTAAAAAGCAAAAATATTGTTGTATTACTCTACTAGATATAAACTGTGTGAATGTCTGCCTCAGCACCACCATATTTACTACACAATCCTCATAGATTTTATGCCACATTTTTTTTTTTACCAAAAAGTGAGGTGTGCCCATGATAGTGAAGCTTTGTTTAAAAACTTGTGCCAGTATTACTTAAAAATTATTCATCACTGGCATTTATCAAGAACACAAATAACAATAAATGTTGGCGAAGGTGTGGGGGAAGAGGTACACTCATACATTGCTGGTAGGACAGATAATTGGTATAACCACTCTGGAAAGCAGTATGGAGACTCCTCAAAAACTTGGAATAGAACCACCATTTGACCCAGTTATCCCACTCCTCAGTATATACCTAAAGGACTTAAAATCAGCATACTACAGTGACACAACCACATCAATGTTTGTAGTAGCTCAATTCACAATAGCTAAGTTTTGGAACCAACCTAGGTGCCCTTCAACAGATGAATGGATACAGAAAATGTGATATATATATATACACAATGGAATATTATTCAGACATAAAGAAGAATGAAATTATGGCATTTGCCAGTAAATGGATGGAACTGGAGACTATCATGCTAAGTGAAATAAGCCAATCCCTGATATCTCTGAGATATAGATACTAATGCACACTAAAGCTGGGGGGAGAACAGAAGTTCAATGGATTAGACAAAGGCAAATGAAAAGAAGGGAGTGGAGATAGGAATAGCAAAGACAGTAGAATGGATCAGACAGAACTGTCCTATGCTCATATATGAATACATGACCAGTGTGATTCCACATCCACAACCACAAGAATGGGATCCTAATTAGAATCAGTTATACTCCATGTATGTATAATATGTCAAAATACACTCTACTGTCATATATATCTAAAAAGAACAAATTTTTTAAAAAGAATGAAATGAAAAAATTTTTTAAATCATTCATCACTAAACTGTCTTTAGTGCAAGAGTAGGATGCATGGGACACTCGAATATATGTTAATGCAGTGGCAATGACTATGTGGTGAAATATGCATTCCAAGTAAAGGAGCTTCAAGTGCCTTCACTTTGAGCCAAAATGACTTTTCTGCTTTCTTTACTTTTTATAATTTTCACCTATAACATTACAGAATTAGGATTAACATTCACTAGAGGTAAACACCAAACCATGAAAACCTCCCTTAGCCACAGAAATATTCAGTCAATATATATTCAATATGCATTTTGTTTATGCCAGCTTCTCTACTTTTTAGATATGAAATAATAAGTAACTCAAAACATGGCTCTATCTTCAAAGAATGTACAGTATAAGAAGACAAGTAATAAAGCCAAATGCATGAGGGTTTCTCAGGAAAAGGCCCTGAATCTCCCCTATTTTTTCTTCCCTAAAGAGACAGAACTCATATACTTCTGTATATGTTGAACACAAAGAAAACAGAAAACATATGGTATGCTTTTGTTTTAGATTCCTTTGCTATATCCTGCACATTGTATAGTATGTATAATCAGATGGAGCAAAAGCCAGGAACTATTTAAAGCACTTTACAAATACTTATATTAGCTTCTTTAAGCCACTTGATCCTTGCAGCTGTCCTGTGAGATTGGTACCTTATAGATGAGGAAACCAAGGCACAGGGATTCCAACCCAGGCATTTGCACTCCAAAGGATGTGCTCTAAACCACGACACACTATCCTGCTTTCACTATATGTCAAAAATGCATTCCTAATCAATAAAGGAAGAGGTTTTGTTTGAGATCAAACAAGATAGCTTGACTTTGAAAGTTTAAAGGAATCAAATCTGGAAAGCTGTGAGTGGACTTCCTTACGGGCCACAATCTCTATCCTAGAAGCCCAAGGCAAAAATCAGAATTCTTCTACACTAGCTGCCTAAGTGCCTGTCTGGAACTTCTCTGCAGAGCCCAGTTGTAGGCCACACTCAGCTGTCTCTGTTATTAAGCCCCAGCGTAACTATGCAATACCATCACAAGCTCAGAACCCAAATGAAGTTCCTACTTTTAAGTAAAGAGACAAAAACGCTAAAGTTATTTTAGCAATATCATTGATTTTGTTTTTACTAGGAATGTAAAGACAAGTGAGACCCTGTAATACCTATTTCCTAGTGTGCTGAAAATTTAATTTTATTGCCATTAAAAGAATCAAACTACTGTAATGTCTGGCACAAAAAAGGGAAGTCACCCCTGACTTCCCACCCTTTAGGACAGATGATGAACAACAAATCACAAGGCAATTACAGCATTACAGGAACGCGCATTGAGGGTACCTACTCACATGCAAGAAGTCAAAGACCTCCAAAGGAAAATAATATTTAACTCAAGAGCTGAAGGATATGCAAGAATTTTCAGAGTTGGTTATGGGGTATAGCAAAAAGCAAAAATCAAGAAAAGCATGAGAGGACCCAGAAGTAAGAAAAATGATGGCAAAAACTAAAGAAAGTTCAGAAGGCCTAAAGCACAGAGAAGCAGCAAAAAGGGATCAAGGAATAGGTGAGGGAGGCAAACTGGAGAGGTTACCAGAAGTCACACAGTAAAGATCACAACCATGCTAGCAGTATGCTTTCATGGCAAGTGTACCAAGAAGTGTTCCAACTACATTTGCCCAGAGGTAGTAGTTTGTCAACCAGAGGAGTACAGACACTAGGTCAGACCAGGCAATTAGAAGTATGAACTGGGAAGAGCACTCATGTTCAAAAGATATTTAACTGGTAAAAACCAGAAAAACGGGTAACTGAAAATATGAGATTAGTATGAATATGAAACCACAGAAGAACTCCAAATGGTTGGGGAGGTGGTAGAGCACTTGCCTAGCATGCATTAGGTCCTGGGTTTGATCGCCAGCACCACAAAAACAAACAAAAAACCTCTAAAGTCATTCACTGGGTAGGAAAAGTAAGACAAGGAACAGGACTGAGTCATGCCAAGCAGGTCCATTGTGCTCATGTTCCACTGGCCAAGCAAGGTGGGGCTGGGGAGAATTCTCCCACAGGAAGGCACTGCACATACAGGCAGGGTGCAAATAATTAGAAAAATTAGTATCATATACAGTTAAGTCTATCTGATGCAAAAGCTCATGCCTAAATAATAATTAGATTTGTTTTTGCCACTGTTACAAAAGGTATTGGTAGAGTCAATAAACCTATATATTCATATCTCTATATCCACCTATCTCAGGTGGAGATAATATGGACACACAAAACACACACACACCTTCTATTACTCAGGTAACAATATGGTTTTGAGAGGTACTTTTTAAAATTAATCTTGATTTTTATTAGAACAATACTCATTATAAGGATAATGATTTGGGGGGAAAAAAAAAACCTCTGGCCTCAACATTCCTCACCCTTGATTCCCATTTCCTAGCTATTTTTTCTCTTTATTTCTAAATAAAATATTTAGTGTTTTCTTCAATTTCAGATGCTATCCATTCACTTCTATTGAAGAAAACAATTTTTTAAAAAAACTATCTTCTGTTTCCATTTATTTCTCAAAGGATTTCTAAGTGTGCAATAAAAATATCTGAAATCAGAATGCTGTCTTATACTTCCCATCATTAAGTATTTGTCTATATTGTCTTACTGCCACAATAGAAAATATAATATTGTTCTAATATTATGGTGCTGATACCAAACTCTTTTTCGAGTTCCTGACTCTTTTTTGTTATTAACATATATTAATTGTACCACTTAATGGTTCTCTCTGCAATGTTTACATACATGCATGTATCACAGTTTTATCGTGTCCACCTTTGCTTCTGCGCTCTGGCCACTCCTCCCTCCCAAGGGAACTATATGGCTATGAGGGATAAGGAAAGAAATCTGGGGTAAGTCTATTGCCGCTACACATGTGCTCTAATTATCCTGTTTTCAGCTCTGCCTCCCTCCTGCAGATTTACCTGATGCATCTAATGCCTGTCTTTCAGAATTTAAACACAGGGATTTTTAGTAGTTTCTTACTGACTTTCCTTACTATAGGCAAGTAAAGATTTTTACTTTCTTCACTTTTCATCTTTCAAAATTATACCAATAGCTCTCATTTAATGGGCTCCCATTCTCAGCCCTCCATGAACTGATATCTTTTTCTTATTTGCTGTAATTTTAGAGGGGTTTCAGAAGAGATCAAATGTTGATCAACGCATGTACTTAAACTGTCATCTTTAATGTGGAGGCTCCTTTGTCATACACCCAGCATCCAGCTTAAGAAATAAAACATTATAAAAATAGCTAAAATAGCCTCTGAGCTTGAGTAGCCTTTTTGAGTTTCTAGGGATAAAATCAAGTCATTTTCAAACAATGATTTTGTTCTCATGTTAGAAAACATATCAAAAAAAGTTAAAAGAATGTTTTGCTCATTTTAACAAACAATATGTAAAATAGTAGTAGAGAACATGCTTATTTCAGTCTTATTTTGAAGGAGTAAGTCGATCTTCACCACTGAAAATAATATTAGACTTCAGATTTTAATATATTCAAGAAATTTTACAAGAGCTTTTTTATTGCTTGCATAAACTTTTTGAGTACATTATCGTTTTTCCAACTATTGGTGTGATTTTAAAAGCTTTATTCAGGCTTAATTTACATATCATTTTGGCTCACAGTTCTGGAGGCCATATCTGGTGATGATGGCCTCTTGCTGGCCGCTTTGAGGAAGCACAGGTTATTACATGGTATTCTTGAACTACGTCACTTCTGCTCATCCCTCGGATCTTAATTTAAGCACCAATTCCTAAGGGAAGCCTTGTCTCACCTCTTTGACCAGGTCTGCTTCCCTTATTATAGTGTTATGGCTTATAAGTATAGCTTTCTCTTAATGTTCAACAAAAAGTAATTTTTATTCATTAATGGGATTATTTTTTCTCTCCCACTTTACCACTAATTGCGTGAAAAGAAAAAAATGAGAATGTTTGTTCACCATTATGTAGATACAGTTTCTGCCTAACACATAGTATAGGCAGGTACTCAACAAATATTTGTTAAATGAAGAACACATGATGACTGTTTCTTTTTTTTTTTTTTTTTTTTTTCTTTTTTTGGTACAGGATATTGAACTCAGGGGCACTCAACCACTGAGCCACATCCCTAGCCCTTTTCTGTATTTTATTTAGAGACAGGGTCTCACTAAGGCTGGTTTTGAACTCACGACCCTCCTCCTTCAGCCACCAGAGCTGCTGGGGTTAAAGGCACGTGCTACCATGCCCGGCACGATGACTGTTTTCATTATATTTTTGGTGTTTTTTTTCCCTACTTAACTTTGTTTTTTGTTTTTGTGGTTCTGGGGATCAAACCCAGTGCTTCATACATGCAAGGCAAGTGATCTGCCACTGAGCTACATCCCCAGCCTCCCAACTTTACTTTGGTTTATTGCTATTTTCTTTCTATAGATTCTTCAATATTCATTTGATTCACTGTAACTCTTCCTAGTCAATCTAGGCTTTGTTTGTTTGTTAATGTAGACATTGAGAGTAATACAATTTCAACAAGTATTACTCTGGAAATATTCCAGAGATGTTGTTTACAATGTCTATATTTTTATTTCCATCCTTTGAAAGGAGAGATATAAGGTGGCTCCTCTTCTAGAAAACCGTTAAAAAATATTCCATTTTTTATTGAACAGTATCTAAAGTTCTTAGCAAAATAGTCAAATAATCTTCAAACTCATTTATGGGCTATAATTCCATCTTCATACCTTATAATAGTCCAATCACATTGGGCTGTTTGCTCTTTCCTTAAACAAGTCTTATTCTTCAATTTGTTAATTCTTTTCCTTTTGTATTCAGCACCTAGCAAAATGCCTTGAGCATAGTTGTTAAATAAATGTTTATAGAAGAGTATCTATTGTTTCCATGATCCAAGTAAGATTTTAAAAATTGTCTTTTAAAATTTGAATTATATTTTTATAAATGTAATTAATAATCACACATAGTACTGTGATCTGATGTTAACATTTTTATATTTTGTTTTTAAATTTTTCTTTTTCTATTTTTTGTTTGGTTTAAAATGATATATTTGGAAGCTTAGATTTCTCACCCCAGATTTTTATTAATCACTCTATAGAAAAATGGTTTATAGGCCACTTGATAACTTGCCCATCATGGACTTTCTTTTTGTAGGGTTGATACTATTGAGGAAACCAGATTTCAGATTAGATTATTTAGTGAGCTCAGAGTTAGAGCAAAATGAAACAATGTTGTCTTTAGTTTCCATGAGGAAGTCAAGGAGCTGGTCTCCAACTAGGGGTATGTTTGATTTGGAATGCTGGTAATTCAGAGACTAAGCTCTAAGCTTTCCTTTCCCTTGTCATTGCTGGAACGATGTGAACAGAGTTCTTTTTATGTACTCCCTCCCACCTCCTACCCCTAGTGCTGAGGAGGAAACCTAGGTCCTTTCAAACCATAGGCAGTGCTCTACCAATGAGCTCCACTCTCAGCTCCTATGTAATTTTTTTATTGTACCTTTCCAGAATCCCCTGAGATTGATCCTTGCTTTCTCACCAGAGGACACCTTCTCAATGCCTTTTTTTAAATGTAGGTGAGCACTTCAACACAGTGAGCATTCCAGGTGTCATTCTTAGAACACTCATAAATAGAGGATATCTCCCAGCAGCCTGTGCCTCTTGTTTACCTTTGATCACCGATAATTTGTATATTGATCACAGGTGACAAATGCGGTGGTGAACTCAGGAGATGGCAACTGACCTAAAATGCTCTCAGAGTAGCACCACTCTGAACAAACTGCCATGGTCAGAGGGACTCAGGGCCAAGACTGCACATGCTGAAGGCTAAAGAGTACCTCTGCAAGGGGAGCACACCACCTTCTTTTCATTCCACCCACATTTGAGATAGCCCCTCCTTCTGTTGAGAGGTGGAGTCGTAAATATTAGAAAGGGGATGGAGGGAGATTTAACAGTTACTTAATTTCTTCTAATAAACTTTGCCCTGAAATCTAAATAGATAGATAGATATAATTATAGATATATAGATATACTTGTCTTAACCTATTTTAAATTACATTAAATACTTTAATAGTCTATTAAATAGTCTTTAATAGTTAATTTTTTTCTAAGACCTAATTAAACACTTTTTAAAAGATATCTTGGCTTTTTTCCCCCAACACCACCGGATTGTGAAACCCACAAAGCCAAGAACATGTATCTTCTTTACTGTATTCTTAGCAACTGGTATGTGTGTGCACATTAATTAGCTCAGTAAAATTTTATATTGTTTTTAATTTTACTCTTTCCATTGCTGCTAGATTAAAAAAGTATACATTAAGGAGGTGTCAGATTATCCTATGAGAAAACAATGAATGAAAATATGCATAATGGATGGAGGTCAGTTAAATACTGAAATAGACACCAAGTTCCTAGTATAAATCAAGATTTCTAAGTGAGGGATACAAACATAATTCCTGCCCTTGAGGACTGTGAACACACACAGGTTAACAAGTACATGTCACAGTGCATTAAAAGGAAGGCATGTATTAAATGAGAAAATCAAAATTGGGTAGAGGAAAGAGGTTCCTTACTCCATATCCTTTTAAGGATAAGGAACCCAAACCCCATACAAACTACTGTTATTTGTTCAAGATCACAAAACTAAAGGTCACAAAACAAAATCTAACACCCAGTTCTAAGCTCTTCCCATTACACTGTATTTTTGTTACTATGTAGCCACTCACAAAAAAATAATAGGATAAGATTTCCAGTTATAAAATAAAATTTATGGACTTATTAATCATAAACCTATCTCCCATTAATATAATCAACTTATATATATGTGAGATATATATATATATGATATATATATATATATATGATATATATATATATAAAGTATGAAGTTAGCCATGGGTACCATGTAGTTCCAATAGCTTTCTAGTTGATTGGCCTAGACAAAGAAATGTACTCAAGTACTGGTTAAATGCATTTCACCAAAGAAATTTAAAAGTCCCAGTCTAATCAGTGTGACTTAGAGATACATGGAATACTATTAAGTCATGGTCATCCCTTTTTTAAAGAGTGTAAATAGAGGATCTACAACAAATCTTTTTAAAAAATGATCCAAAATCAAAAATCTGCTGGGGAGACCCTGAATATGTAGATTTAAAGTACTAACATCAGTAGAGCAACAGATTCTTTTGAGAACCAGCTTTCCCCATCTCTCAACACTGTCCAATTCCATCTGGCTACCAAGCAACAATTTGATGACTAATTTGCACCAATATCACTATACATCTTCGGCCCCACAAACCTGACTTTGAAATATTAGATTAAGTAGCCCTTGTCTCCCTGTTAAAAAGTAATAAACTGGCATTCTAAATTAAACATTAGTTTTTCTTGCTTGATTAGCATGAAAGTAAGAATCTATCTGCTCAGTTCTAAAAGCAGTGTACAAAGAAGTTTAGGAATCTGAAAAACTCAAACATACTCTAAACTGGTGATCAAAAAAATTAGGGCCCACAGGCTAGATTCAGGTCAAGAAAGGATTTTATTGGCTTGCACAGTGATGATGAAAAAGAGAAGAAAAAGAGAAGGAAGAAGAGGAGAAGGAAGAGAACCACCACCCTCTTAAAACTCTGGATATTTCACATAAAAATGCACATTTCCAGCTTCTCTTGAAAAATGTGACACTCCGGCAATACTGGACCTGAATTGCTATATATTAAAAACTGACCAGAGCTGAGTAACCATAGTCCCTTTTATATGGGACATATGCTACTGAGGTCACATGTCAACAGTCATTTTATCATGATGCATGCTCTATTGTTTTTCTTATAAACTTCAAATAAGGAATACCATACTTGGTGGATAAGTGCAGAAATTTTTTAAAGTTAAAAAAATCCACTCTTCACATCAATGCAGTAACCACAAAGCTAGAATTAAAGAAATCAATTTACCTTAATCTGAGTCTGTTCGATTGACTTTTCCCATATCTGCTGATCATATGCTCCAATCTGAAATAAGGAGCAGTCTATTTAAATGATACAAAGGCAATCCTTGTATTTAAAGTCAAGCCTCACAAGTTATGATTCTATTAAGTATCATTATGATATCTGGAAAATGTTATGATTTTTAGAATTAGAATAAATTAATACATCTTTGTGTATGTGTGGTACCAGGAACTGAAACCAGAGGCACTCTACCACTGAGCTACATCTCCAGCCCCTTTTTAAATTCTATTTTGAGGCAGGAGCTCACTAAATTGCCAAGGATGGCCTCAAACTTTTGAATCTCCCGGATTTCGATTCAGCCTCTGGAGTTGCTGGGATTATGGACATGCTGCCAAGTCGCCAGCTAAATTAATACTTTTAAGGACTGCTTCCTTCAAAAATCTCTAACAGCTGCATCTACACGTTAGTTAAAAAGCAATAATGAAATATTTCAAATTAAATATTACCTTAAAATATATTTCCAATTCTTAAGGAAAACATCAGTAGGAACATCAGAGAAGAAAAAAAGGTAAGGGACAGCTCAATGAGACAATAGTACCAATCTGAGCTACACAGATAAAGGCTTCATTCATGTCGTTTAAAAAAAAAAAAAAAGGTGGATCAGAAGCAAACTTTCAAAGTATTGTTGTGGCTTGTGTATGCAGCCTGGAGAAAGACGGTGACTTGAAAATCTTATCCTGAGCCCTGGAACTCAGTTTATAATGATCTTGTACATTAATTCTTCCCTTTTGTGTTGAGATACCATGTAATACCCGGCATCACCAAACTCGGAGTAAAGTACCATGACACTCTTTGTGGGTAGCTTTATGCAGGAAGTATGCTTTACAAATTAAAATCACTGATATTACCTTCTTTTGATACCACGATATAGCATCTCTCTCATTTGAGGCCATCTGTGTCGCCAGCCAGAGAGTGGGATTTCACTGAAAATGAAGGAAACCCAGTCGGTGAGTCCATCTGGTGAAGGTCACTCTCCCACTTTGGGTAGACTCGAGACCACTTCTCTCAGTCTAATAAGTGCAGTCTCTTCTCTGGCTCTTTGCCAGCGGAGGGGAACCCAAACCACAAACCCGCGCAGGAGCCTCTGCAATACTTCGTGCCGGTGTGTTCACGGTTGCTGTGCCGGGGAAGGAGGGGAGGTCGCCGCAGTTGACCCGCCCCGCCCCCGGCCCCCCGCGTCCGGCTCTCACCTGGTGCTCGCTGCCCGGCTGGCCGGCGGCCGGGACCTTCCTCCTCAGTGGCCCCGGCCGGGCCGTGAGGCCGGGGGCGAGGCGGCGGGCCCGGCAGGCCGCATCTTCCCCCCGAGGCCGAGACGCCGGCGGGGCCGTTACCATGGAGACCGCGGCGGCCGCCCCAGCCTCGGAGGCAGCCGGCCGCCCAGCGCCCAGAGGAGGGCAGTCTGTTGCCACAGACACTGCGCCCTCCAAGCCCGACCTACGAGGTCGCCAGACGGGCCATAAAATAAGCAAAGAATGAACTGGAAAATGAGGAGGATAAAAAGGAAGGGGCCTTCGCTAGGCCTCCAGTCACTACAGCAATGGCAAAAGGCTTTGTGCCGGCTGGAAAAGACAGGTGCAAAGGCCCAGGGCCCTGGCGGCGGCGGCGGCGGCGGCGCGCGTCCCCGCTGGGCCGGGCGGGGCGGTGACTCAGCCGGCGGAGAACCGGGCGAGGACAGCTCTGCGGACCGCTGCACAGCCGGCCTCGGCTTCCGCTTTCCGGCCACTGCCGCCTAGGTGGCTCCGCCCCCGGCCTCCCCGCCGAGCCTCGGTCGGAGCCGGAACCGAGGGACTGCGGAACCACACTGCGATCCCGGGCCAAGGCCAGCTCCCCTAGGTCACCCTTCAGGTCTTAGCTTAAAAGTCATTTCCTCAGAAACGACTTTCCCACCCATGCATCTGTGGGAGGTCGGTCCCGATGTTCTCGGTTTCCCAGTTCGTGTATTTGTAGCACTTATGTTTGTGCTTCATTACTTATATCGGTTTTCCCCAGTGGGCTGCGGTCTTCACGAGTCCAGATGGGGCCTGGCACGAGCCTTGCACATTTGTTGAACGAGCGAATGTTTGTGGATTTACGCTGCCCTGGGATGCAGGGCCTGACAGGCTTCCGCTGGGCGACTCTTCCTCTGCTGCCCTGCTCTGCTCTGGGATTTAGGCTTTCTGGTGCTCAAGGGTTAGGGAAGAGAGACAGGCTAGGCAATCACTGAAGGCTTTTTCCACAATAAAGGAAGGTGACGGCAGAAGCTGTTTCCAAGTTAAAATTTCAAACAGTTGGACAGAGATCAGAAGAAAAGAACGGTTGCACCCTATTTAGATACGTTGGGTTTCTAAGCGGCTTTCCTCCACTTCCCTATATGCCCACCTACCATTAGTGGCCAGCCCTGAAGGACCATTCTCTTTACCTTTTTTGAAACATGGTTCTTTGCCTGTTTACAGCACGGAGAATTTGAGTCAGTAAAGCTAATAATAGATAATAGCTGCCACTTGAGAAAGCCTAAGAGATACATTGTGTAGACGTTCTTATAATCTGTCAGTCGGCGTCAAATGGAAGTTATCCCCATTTTACCAACGAAGAAAACTGACTAAACTCCCACAGACCTAATCTTTTAAAATTATTTCACCTGCTCATTGGTGATGGTGTCCTACTGCTTTTGCTCCTTGGCAGCTTTTCCCTTCCTTAGAGTTAAGCATTACAGTTCTGTCCTGCTTCAAGGCAAATGGTCAAACTAAAAAAGATAAATGATAGAGTTTCAAATTTGCTTTTAAGACCTAAAATACATTACATGCAAAGTTGTTTAGCACACAAGAGGCTTTAGGGGAGTGAAGGAACTGAGTCAGGTAAATGGAATTAGGAAATAGTCAAGTAGCAAACCATTTTTCAGAAGTCCTGTCAGAAACTTTTCAGTGCTTTCAAAGCATGGGATTTGAACCCAGAGCTGCACTGGAATCCCTGTTCTAATGAACTCTGATTTTAAGCAATTTATTCAATCTAACAAGTGTGTTTTCTCATCTGTATTACGGAGTTAATTACCTTTCTACTAAAAGTTGTGAGAATTACATGAGGTAACTTCATGTAAAGTGCCTGGCCCATGACAGTTATTCCAAAAATGTTTCCTTCATTTTCCTTTCCTAATCAGAACCAAGGGCTATCAGTGCTTAGGACATGTAAAGAGAAGTTCACATAAAAATTGATAAGGAAAAACACCATTTTTTTGTGTCACACAGCTCGTCTGAAAAGTCTGTACACCCATCCTCATCCACTCCATGCATTTTCAAGAATATCTATAAATAGAAATTTAAGATTGTCTTTTCATAAGTATATTAAACCAATTCAAGCAGCAAGAGGCCTGCCACAACACAAACATCATGTTTTTGCATCTCAGTATAGATGGTTCCCCCTAATATTTATGACCTTTTCTTTGGGAAAGAAAAGTCCAAGACTTCCTTTAAAAAAAAATTATGAATACTACTACGGAACAGTGCTAGTAGGGAGGGGGATCAGTACTCGAAATACATGGTCCAGGAATCTAGAATTCACATGTGCTGTTCATTTTGTGATGAAACATAAGTAAAGGACAAATCAGACTTTGTTTATTAAAAAAATACTTTACAGGAAAAAAAAAACTATGCATTCCATTGTCCTATTTTACAAAGAAATAGCTTAACAATTTAACACACTTAGACAGCTACAAAAAAGCACTGTTAAAAGGATTATTATTCACACAAATTTAGATTTAAGACTATTCATTAAAAACCTTTTAAAACACTTGTTAATGTCAATAAACAAACTAAGGCCACACAACGCAAATAGTCCGCCAGGCAAATTATACATTTCATCTATATGCAAAGACCTCTTAGATAAATTAAAGCCACAGGAAAAAAAGTCTTAGCTGCCAATCAAAATGGAGTTTAGTCACAGAAAACACTATTACATGAAAATTTACAACATGTGATAGAAGTAGTACATAAGTATTTCTTTAGAGAGAATTGAAAAGTGCTATATTTTAAGAGACGGTGGTCTCAACTACATGCACAAGTGGATCTTAAAAAATTTATGAAGAAAATGGAAGGGCATAATATTTATGAAGAGATACTTGCTTTTAAAGCAATAAACTTTCAAGATGAGGACAAGTCCTTTATGCACTTAAGAAAAATGTGTTATTGTGCATTTCCTCTATTTGCATGACCAATAAATATAGCTACAACCTGTTTTAAAACGAAAAATAGCGCAAACGTGAACCTCTGGCATGTGCTACTGAAAGGTTCTTTTCAAAGAACCTGTAGTAATGATGAAACACTTATTAAAGACATAAACTCAATTATCCTAAATGTATAAATGCAAATAAATTTTAATGGCAAATACAGATAAAAATATAATGGACTAATATTAATGATCAAGAATATATTCACTAAGAATATATTTCCACGGATTTTGGAGTCTTGTTTCCTATATTAGCTTTCAGTCTAGACAATAATATTTATACAGGGAAAGGCAATAAGCAAAAGTTTCTCCAGTTGTTAGGTATGACCTTTATGCCTAATAAGACTGATGATGCAAGACATCTTTTCTGAAGTTTAGTAAAGAATTTTATTTAATAAGCTCCCTATTTTCCCCCTACAAGAGCTTGTAATATTAGTCAATCAATAGTCCAACTGTCTCTGAGGGGACAGGGCACTTTCCAAAATAATGGAAAATGATGGACTAGTTAAACAAATTTTAAGTACTGGATAAGCAAATTAAAAGTACAATTAAGCCTAGGGATATATTTTTTTAAAAGAGTTAAAACTTTGGAGGAGGGAACACATAGGTTTTTATTATTATTGCTTTATGAATTTGGGATAACTCTTAAAATCATAATCCTACTCCTAGCAAATCTTGATAATTATAGAATGATTTCTGGGGGAAGGGGAAGACTTTTATCCTTTTCATAGCTACCATAAAAATCATTCTACTTACTGTTAAGAATATTCATTTATTAGGTCTTTCTATAAGCACATTTTAAAGATATCCCTCTGCCCCACAAAGTACTAAAATGTATAGCCACATTCTGCAAGTAATCTCAAGAGTTGGCACAAAGGATAATATACCAAAAAGGAAGCTCAGCTTAAATTTTAATTACAACTGCACTGCCATCACTACTTTACAAATCAGAAGACGCCAGATTGCTTCATGCCTCACTCCACCAAACCAAATAATTTAATGATTCAGAAAAATTGCAATCATTTGTATCACTAAACTAGGATACAGTTTTGAAAGCAGTAAGAACTTAAAACTTCTGCTTTTATATTCATCAGTCTTTAATGCATGCTATCAAAATCTAATACTCACATAGGACATTCAGTTTCCAGATACATTACTAGCTAAATGTTTCTCTCCATTCTATTGCAATTCTAACATACAATGAATTTATTAGTACATGATTTTAAACATTTTTTATATCCTTTGATGTGTTTATATTGGAGGTGAGGGTAGAATGTTTTATAAAAGGAAAATGGGGGTTTGCTTTTGATTGTAGGTCTTTGCAGATCCGCTGGTTCCTGAGTGATTACACACAGTGCTGACTGTCAGGAGACAGTCTCCTTGTTTATTAGTAATGACCAGCTTAGATGACAGATGGCATCTGCTGGATGGCAAGTAGGAGATGGGGAAATCGGATCTTGGAAGACAAGAGAAACAAAAATAAAAACTTTTTGCTTTAACAACCTTGCTCTTCATGATTATTTTAAAAAGCAAATGTTGCCTGAGAAGAATTTTACTTTTGCACAGCCTGGTAAAGCTCTATGAAATTCTTCTGGACAGAAAAATAAAAATAAGAAATAACCCAAATCCACACACTTTGTGATTAACTCCCTTCCCCACAAAATAACAAAAACACCCTCAAAGGTCCCTTAAAAACTAGTCTTGATAAACTAGAATTTACCCTAGAATTTATACACAGGATTTAAAAACACCCCTGCAATAATCACATTACCTTTCATATCATTCTAATTACCTTATTTACAAAGATAACTAAAACCAACATCACTTCCAATTCATAAATGGTTTACATTGAAATGTTTCCCTATTTGTCTTCATCCTTTGTAACAGAGAATACATACATATACATATATATAAGGAATAATACAGATTCTAACTAATCACTGTAGTATTTGCTGATGGTTACTTTTCTATCGGTTTACACAGTGACCTCTATACTTTGCTAATATGCATTTAACTACACAACAATATTGCACAAAGTAATATTTATATAAGATTTAACCTATTTCAGAATATTTTAGAGAAAATTCATATTCGATATTTCAAAGATGCAGCTAAGTTTTCATGGTGACAGACATAATAAAGCAGCATCTTTTTTTTTTGCCTATATTAATGTAAATATTTCAAATTTCACCATCCAGAAAAAAAAACAAACTTCAAATTGCACTGTAACCAGGTAGATACAAGAATCTGGTCTTAGGTGTGGGGAATACTCTTCCTTTAATAAAATCAAGGCCTACTGTATTATTAACTAAGAGAAAGTATAATGTGTATCACATTAACATTCTAAAATAGAAAGTTCAGACCACACTAGCTATATGAACTCTGCCTGTTTGAAAAAAAGGAAAAAATTAAATACTCAGGCACTAAGCTAAATTTAGGCTACCTCAAACTCTAGGATGAAGTCTAGTGCCACATTCTTTATTAGAAAATAGCAACACAGAGGTAAGTGTAAATAAACCCAGTTATTCATTCACCAGTTAAAACTCGAAAATAGATATTCAGCATGAAGAGATTGATGCCAAATCACAAGAATATTTTTTCCTAAGTTTGATGCTTAAAATATGGCAGCCTCATCAGAAAAACTATCATTCTCTTACTTTGAAAATTTGTGATCAGTTTAGGAAGCAAAAGTAACCACAAGAAATGTGAGGATGCTAGGAAGTGGAACTATAGAAAATCGTGTCAACATTATCTTGTTTATCCAAAATATCTTCCATAGTTACCACTTATTCTAGAAGAGATTAATGAACCATGGATAATGAATGACCAAGGACTATTCATCTTTAGTTTTTTTTTTAATTGAAATATCCACTGGGCTTTAAATAACAGATACAAAAAAGACAGTTTGGATCAGAAAGTGCTGTGCTTTCTCTTTTGTTAAGAAACCAGAGAGCCACTGAATTTTCCTTAGACACTACTTGTTCTTTGTGGTTGGAACAAAATAACTTACTTGCCCATGTACCAGATGCAGGAATTCTCCTGCAACCCATGCCATCTTTACTGAGGAATTGAATATGTGCCATAAAGACACAGTACTAAACCATAAATCCAATTGCTATCATAGAAACAGCAAATATGGCAAGAGGCCAGGCAAGATAAAATTAAGGGAAGTAAATAATTTAGGAACTAAATCTGTTATTCCAGAGAATTCTCATTTTGATTTGAAGAAGAGATTGAATTGTTACCTCACACCTTAAAACAGAAAGTAGCAGCAGACCCACTATTACATACTGTACTAACGGGATAAGATACAACTCTTTGCATAATCTGTGTAAAAAAGATATGCTTGACATTTGTGGAATGTCATTTCTCTTTATAGAATTATAGGCAAGATTTCTCCAATAAAACTTAACTTAAGCCAGTTATAAAACTATAACTTCACATCAAAATTTAAAAAAGTTAAAAAATGTGTTTGAATATGTACATGTCACACAGGAGTGCCTGAATGTTCCTGCAGATTGTGTTGCTGGTTAGAGTCTAGTCTACTTTCCACCTTTAAAACTGGAATAGGCTGAGTCTTCTGATCTTGCTGTAGATGATGAAGGTCTGATGAAGGTGGGAAGGACGATGAAGCAGTTGTCAAAAGCTGCATCTCTGAGCATGTGTCCTCAGATTCAGTTTTTATCCTCACACACTGGGAGTCAACTTCTAATTCTCGCTTTCCAGTTAAACCACAGTCCATGTTAGAATTGCTTTCTGTGTTTTGAGTGGCTTCCACAACAGGGTGGTACTGTTTAAGCCTTATATGCCAGGCTAAGCTGCACACTGCTGACACTGTTTTGAACTGATGAATAACATTTCTAGGGATGAAGTAGATATCATTGTCGCATAGCTGAATTCTAGCATAACGAATGCCTTCCCGCCTCATTTGGTTTAGTTTAGCTTCATCCACCCACTGCACACACTAAAGAAAGGCAAAAAGTTATATAAGGCTTTAAAATATGTAACGATTCTTTCAAATAAAGCATTATAATTAGCACAGGAAAACAGGGATAAAATGTGTTATAAACAACAATTTAAGCAATACTAAATGAGACATCACTTTCTAAAATGTATTGTTGGGAAACATTTTCCCTCTCATTTTACTACCTCTCTAGTAACAAAGGACAGGTTAAAGTCAGATGGCCTATATGGAATCATTTAAATAAGTATTTGAAAGTGTAGCTAAATATCATTATACTTTGCTTCATATAAAGGCAACATTTTATCTCCTCCTTTAGTGTCTTTCAATCTTTTTTACTGTTGAGGGCCCACAGTGCAACGAGGTTAAAATTCAAGACTACTCCTGGCCAGAACTGAGCCCCCTGGACTATCTGACCATCCCAGGCCCAAAGACTGAAGGGATCTCAAGTATTTTGCTTGCAAAATTGTTTTAATGATGTATCTATCACTTCCCACTACACCCAATAGACACACTGACTTTAATAAAAATTAAATTCACTATCCTATGTATCATTATAAGACAAAACTCAAAATGGGTAGATACTTATTTCTAATATCTCACACAGAGAGTAATAAAAAGCAAAAGTTATTACCTGGGAAACCGGAGGTTCATGGAGGTCTAACTGAAGTCTCTGTACAACATCAGTAAAATCCTCAGCGTGAAAACAAATCACATCTTTGGTTATGCGAGGTTGGTCACTCCTATTATTAACAAAATCAAAGTTTTAAGAACAAGCATCCACACGAAAAGCAATGACAAATTTCAGCCTCCCAGTTCCTGGAACTGCTACTACTAACAAAGAAATACAACATACGACTTCTGCCTTCTTGAAATCAATTTTCAAAAATAAAAACAAACTAACAAAACTATTTTTCAAAACATCATAAAAATCACATTAGCTGATGTAAAATTAAAACAACAATGCCTACAAAGAATAGTTTTATTCCAAATGAGATGAATTTGTGATTCTCTCATTAGTTTGCATTTCTATGTCCTGAATTTGTTAAAATTGGGTTCCAACTGAATGCAAAATAGTGTAGCCACTATGAACACTAGTGCAGCAGTTCCTCAAAACATTAAAAATAGAATTGCCATATGATCCAACAACTCTACTTCTGGGTACACCCAAAAGAACTGAAATTAAAAGAGATTAATTAGTACACCCACGTTCAGAATAAAATAGCCAAAAGATGGAAACAATCCACAAGTCTATTAATCAATTAACAAAATGTGTGTGTGTGTATGTTTGTGTGTGTGATGAACTGCACTCAGTTTTAAAAAGGAAGAAGATTCTACTTGCTACAGCATGGATGAACCTTGAGGACACTATGACAAGAAAAATAAGTCAGTCGTAAAAAGACAAATATTACATAATTCGACTTACATGAGATATTAAAGTAGTTAAGTTTAAAGAAACAGAAAGTAGTTACCAGAGGCCCCAGTCACTGAGCCACCAGCAAGGACTCAGCGGCCTCCCCCTTGACTGTCCTGGCTTCCAGACACTTTGCCCCTCCCCCATCCCAGCCCACCTGCCTTCTCCTGCAGCAGACCATCAGGTCATTTCCACCAAGGAAAAGGAATCATATGTCCACTATCCAGAATCTCCACTCTTTCCGACCCCCTTGCTTATGCAAGTAAGGGAGATGAGCTGCTTCCAGGTGGCACTGAGGATTATATCCATATAAGAATTCAAAAGAGAAATGGTAGGAAGAGCCTTACTGTCCAAGGGATCATGATCATTATGATAAAAAAAAAAAATTAGTGAAGACATTTAAGAAGAAATTTGTCTGCAATGGCACTATAATTGAGTATCCAGAATATGTAGAAGTAATTCAGCTACAGGGTGACCAGTGTAAGAACACATGCCAGTTCCTGGTAAAGACTGGACCAGCTAAGGATGATCAGCTGAAGGTCACAGGTTTTAAATGCTTGCAGCTCATTGAGACTTAAATGAATATTTCCTTGCAATGAGTAGAATTTCCCTTCTGCCCCTTGTCACAAATTTAAAAACCTCACAGCTTGTATAATGTAACCATTTGGGGTCCACTTTTAACTTGGACTAGTGCAACACCTTCATGCAATCAACTGATAAAAGCTGAAGAAAAATAGCTACCAGCATCAAGGAGTGAGGAGAAAAAGGGGAGTGAGTTCTTGGATATAGAGTTTTAATTCTACAAGATGAAAAGTTCTGGAGATGTGTTTCACAACAATGTGATTATAATTAATAGTAATGAACATATGTTTAAAAAATGTTAAACTTCATGTGTATTTTAAAAATGGTCTCCACCCAATCTTTTAAAGAAAGTCCACATTTTCCTAGACAACATTAGCCAAACCTGCAGTTGAGTTCCATAACTTACCATTCGCCAAACTGTACAGCTTTCAAAACCCCAACAGCAGCCGTACTCTGCCAGTCAAACCCCTGACCTACATGATCAGCATGAGCTCTTGTCCTATCTTCAAAAAGGACTTCACGGGGTTCACTGGTCCGAGGTAGGTACTGGAGATTTTTAATTTCATTCATTGATCTAGAATTGATTTTATTGTGAAAGGGAAACAAGAAGGAAACAAGCAAAAATTAATAATAAGGTGAAAAAATGCTGAAATACTATGTTAAAATAAGGGCTAAAAGGAGTAGAATGATTTTGATCATTAACATTTAACATACTATATTATAATGATTAATATGATTTCCTTCCTTTCCCTGTAGACCATAAAAAAGCAGCTGTATGTTTGATTGGGATCAAATGTAGTATGTGAACATACAACATTTGGATGTCTAGCAACAAAAAATACAATTCAAAGTTTAGGCAGTATACTCTCACCTTAGCCAACCTCATTTCTAATTCTCAAAACAATCTATTAGACCTTTACTCAACATGGCAACTGAGCATCCATGAGACCTCCTTCCATGTTAAAGTGAAAGTAAAATGGTTCAAACTAATGTTGGGAAGAGATTAGATGGGGGAATGAATGGGAACCTAGGTGAAATAAAATTGGTTGTGAGTTGATAACTGTTGATACTGAAGGCACAGAAGTCTATTATATTCTGTTTTTTAATGTACTCAAAAATTTCTAAATAAAACAACCCAGAGGTGATAGTAAAGGAATGAATAAAAAGAAAGAAATCAGGGAATAAGCAGTATCAACAAAGTTCTGCATGACAGAAAATGATCACAATGTCTTAGACTAATAAAACCAAGCAAACAAAACTATATATCCAAGAGGGACGCAGCAACCAAAATGGCAGCAGACCTACCTAACAGACCTGGGAGAAGCCTGAATCAAAAAACAACCAGGCAAAATAATAAGGGACAGAAATAAAGTGAAGCTGAGAAAAGGGGAATTAAAGTGTAATTATCCAAATAAACCAGTCACTTACCACTTCTGCAGACAGAAATGCAGACAGACATTACCCCCATGGAGTGCACTATGGCTACTACCCAGCAACCCTCCCCTTTATTTCCCTGACAGACCTTGATTTTCATTAGGCATTTGATCATATCCTACACATGGTCTCATTTACAAGTTCCAGAGATAGATCTGGGTGAGTTCTGGCAAATTATGGTAAGCTCATTCCCACTGCCAGTGACTTCTTCAAGAAGAGACATAAACTGATTCTAGTTGATAGTATGAAATTTACTGAGGAATCTTCTGGGAAGTTTCCTTACTCAAAAGAAAGAAATACAAGAGTACCTATAGCTAACCTGTTCAGACTTCTTAATACATAGTATAACATTTTATTTTATGAACTGCTTTGAGTCTAATTTTTGCTGCTTATAGCCAAAACCATCTTAATAAAATTTCAGCCAAAAAATCCACATGTTCTTCTCTAGACAAACTGAATTTGCCACATGAATAGAACATAATCCTGACATTTGGACATACCATTTAATGTCCATATCTACACCTGTAGAATGAAATATAAATAGAACCTCCAATAAGCCTCATGCATTATTCCAAAATATGAATAAGCATTACCAGATAGCTGAAGGTAGCAGACTGACAAAGAAAGACCAAAATAAACAATGTTAAAATTTTAAAATTCAAAAATTAGAAGACAAAAATCAAGTAAGTATTCCCAAATCAAAAGGAAAAGGTAACAGGAAAGATAATCAAATCAGGAGATCTATTATTCAACTAACAGGTTTTTTGAGGGGTAGGAGGGGGAGGGTGAAATTACGAAAGCAATTAAGCAAGAAAATTTCCCAGAAAGGAAAAGAGACATGAATCTTTAAATTTAAGGGCTTACTAAACAACAAAAAGGATGATTAAAAAATAAGAAGAAAAATGAAGAATAAGAATGAAAGATCCAAACCAAGATGCACTGAAAATTTTAGACTGCTAGTGGTAGAGGTTGCAGTAAACTTTCAGACAAGAAAAAAATAATACATTATCCACAGAAGAACAAAAATTACACCAGTGTTAAGAATTCCCATAAATAATAGATTATATAAAACCTATAAGAAAAAATACTGCTTATGGACTCCAACAAAACTAATAATCATGTTTAATGACAAAAAAAAGGAAACTTTCAAACATATAACAACTAAGAAGACCTCCTTTTCTTAGAATATTACTTGAAAATATATTCAAGAAACAGAACAAAATAAACCAAAGATATGACCACAAATTAATGCAAGAAAGCATTAAATGGAACTCCTAGGTTGGTAATTGTGAAATAAGCCTTTCACAGGAAAACTGGGGAACACAGAACTCCAAAAGATTTTTATGTAAAAAATGGATGTTTATTTGGAAGCTAAAAAAGTTGATTTCATAGTAGAAAGAATAGAGGTCACTTGAGGTTGGGAAGGAGGGAGAGATTAGAAAATGGGTACCATTAGTTAGAAAAAATAAATTCTAGTGTTCTACACCACTACAGTAGGGCAAAACTACAGTTCACAAATATTTGTACATTTTAAAATAACTGGAGGAATTCAAAGGTTGTCAACACAAAGAAATGATAAAATTGAGGAAATGGAAATGACAATTAGTCCATTTGATCATGACATATTGTATAAATGTATAAAATTATCACAATATACTCCATAAATATGGGCAATTGTGTGTCAACTAAAAATAAAAAAAAACTAAACTGATGTGTAAGAGCAGATAGTATATGATAAAAATTCTGCAAAGACTTGAGGACATATAGACAAAATAACACAAGGTAACTAATAACACCTTCAAAATTTAAAAAAAAAAAATTTAAAAAAAGGAAAAAGTTATTTAAGAAAGTTAAATATATGAGAAAGTCATTGTGGTTCCTGAAGAAAGTAAAGCATCTTAGCCCACAGACTAGAAGACACCTCAGATACAGTCTAAAGTCTATGTCCTTTGTCAACAAAGGGTAACCCAAAGGTAAGGGAAAGAGAACAATTCAAATTTTTTAAAATATGACCTACATACAATACCAAATAGTAGCAAATAGTAGCATGATTCTGAATACCTAGATTCCCTTTTCTTTTTTTTTTTTTTTTTTTTTTTTTTTTGGTACCGGGAATTGAGCCACATCCCCATCCCTTTTTAATATTTTATTTAGAGACAGGGTCTCACTTAGCTGCTTATTTGGGCCTCACTAAACTGCTGAGGCTGGCTGTGAACTTGCAATACTTCTGCCTCAGCCTCCCGAGTCACTCGGAGTACAGAATGCGACACTGAAAGAAAGATGATTCTATATACTTTTCCTTTGAATAAAAACATAACACTGGAACATCTGATTAATTCTGAGCCCACTATTGGATCTGCAGTAAATGTATCTACCCATAATGTCATAATTGGCACTTACTTGCTTTCCAATTTTAAATCTACTTGTCTTTTTAAAGCAGAATATGATTCTACCTCAACAATGTAAGGAAGTATAGTTAGAAATAAGTTGGGAGGAAGAGGGTAAAGTAGGGGTCATCTTTTACTATTCAGAACAGGTCAAAGGAAGAAATACCCATCTACCAAAAAGTCAACACACAGCAGGGCCTTTCAATGGGGGTGAAAACAGAAAGAAAAGGCATTATAAATCAATGAGTTTTACCTATAGCAAAAATACATTTGCCTTTGGGAGGGAAAGATGGGCAGGATTTTTCTTTATAAGCCTAACTATACTATTTAATTTCTTTAAAATTCTATGCATACATTTCTTTAACTCTAGTATTCATAAATCCAAAGAGCATCTTCACTGGCAGTGCCCTTGATAACTAGGCAGCTTTTCACTATTTTCAGCAACAAGAAATTTTAATTACAATACACCAAAGTTGGTATTTATACTTGGATTCATTCATTCTAATTCGAAGTGTTTTTGAATGTCTCAATAATACTTAATCTCAATAGAGGTAAAATTTGATGGTATCTCAGATTCATAGAGAAACAAATTATTAATAATGTTGGTCCATCTGCCTAAGTACTTGGGGAAAATGTTAAATTTCTTACTCTATATGGAAGCTAATTCTAGGTAGATTAAAAAAGTTACAGAATTACCAAGAAAAAAATGTAGCTGAATAGTTTACTAGAGGAAGGTCTTTCTTAAATCTACTATTACAAGGAAAAATACATAGATCTGCCTATATATAAACAAAATTTCTGAGTGTAAGGAAAAAAACACTGACGCTAAAAGAAAAAACCTTGCAAAGATAAAACATAAAGGTTCATAATCATAATATACAGAGAATTTTTACAAAAAAAAGAAAAACACCCCAATAAAAATATAGGTAAAGGAAATTAAAGGGAATCATCAAGGAAGAAATAACAAAGAAAAATAAACTGAAATGAGACAATTTTGTCTGATCATATCAATAAAGTTAAAAAAAAATGTTAAGAAGGGTGAGAGAAAAGGCACTGTCTCACTATATGGATAGGAATATAAATCGGTACATTTCTCAAAATCCATTAGAAATGTGTATACTTTGAGCCTTTAGGAATTTCTACTAAGAAAATAAACACACATATTCACAAAGATATATATTTATCAACTATCATCTATCCATCTATCTATAATCAGCAGTATATTATACATGTTTAACAACTGGCTGTGGGGAGGGGAAGGTAGCTGATTAGTAGCTGATTTGCTAATTTTTGGTGTATAAATACTTCCAATATGGTCAATTTCCAGACTTTAATGTAACAGCATTCAACGTGCAATCAGGAAGTGATCCTTATAATGGCCCTTGTGAACAGGTACAAACTGGCTCTGACATAACAGTAATGTTTGTCAAGATACTATTTTTACTGAAAATTAGAAACAATTTACAATGAAGAAGAATTAGTTAAATAATCCTAATTAATTTCTGAGTTTTACCACATTACCACCCTGCATTCATAGGATTTTACAAAGTATTTTCATGTACCTTGGTTATTTTATTCTATACTGAGCTCAAGTATCATTCTCCAGTGGTTTAAGTTAAGGTTTTAGATTAGTCCATTAAACTTACTTTGGGGTACTTATTTTGAGTTGCTGCTTCCATAGTATAAGCAAATATAAATCACTTTCAGTCTTCTTAAAAGAGATTTTTCAAAGTAGTAGAGTAAGTTAATCTACATTTGTCTCATGTGCATGAAACACAAAATACTGTTAGTACAATATGAATTATCAAAGCTCTGTATCATAGTACATTACTGGTTTCGTTCAGCAAATACTGCTTAGTTACTATCTGTCATAAGGACAGAGATGAATAAAACAGTCCCTGTACTCAGGGGCTTAATATTTAAAATTTTTAAATAATTTAAAAAAACATGTAAACAGATGATTATTGAATGGAATGTTGTAGGAGCACAGAGAGGGACCAATTAATTGTCCAAAGGAACAAAGAAAAGCTTTACAAAGGAGATAACATCTACGTTACTTTGAAACTTATTAAGAGTTAGATAGGTAGAGAAGAAGATGTGGGAGGGGATGTGATTCTGAGTTAAAAAGATAGTAAAGAGTATTGATTTTTATAGATCACACTAAAAAGTTTGATCATTTATTGTACAGACAGGACCTGGGTTTGAAGGAAAGAAGTAAAAATTAGTTTTTTAGGATGATGCCTCACGCTGATGACTGTATATTGAGTGATCTAGATTAAGGAACTCACAGCTAGAAGATTCACTTAAGATTTACATAAATAATCTAGACAAGTTGTTTTCAAACTGTGCTCAGGTCTCAATCATTTTTATAAGCAACCAATTAAAACAAAACAAAAAAGTAGTTTTGCTTATTTGAGAAAAATAAATGTTTACCGTCTTCTTTTGAAGGGTGACTTTGGCATATCTGCTGTAGGGATCATCTGTTCTCCTGGCCTTACCCACATGATAGGCCCATCATCACTCTGGGACCTACACTGTAGTCGGAGGCTGGAAAGTGTACCCCAGGGCAAAGTCATCTAAAAAATTAGATGAATGAATCACATTTTAAAAATTTTGACACCATTTATAAGGTAAATTCTCTTACCCAGACAAGAATTCTAAAAAGCTTTTTTTGTACATGTATATAAAGAAACAATGTTCTTTACATAGTAATTTATATAAAAAAAGAATAAGTATGTTGTACCAGTACTTTTTAAATTTTTCTGTCCAAAACACTGCATTAAATTTAGTTTTAGTAGGCAAGGTTAACTCAATAGTGTTCACCTAAGTAATCATCAGAACTTAAATAATCTGAATTAATACTCACTTTCAGAAATGGTGATTCTTCTAACATATCAAGGAACTCTGGGAAATAATCACCAACTTCTTCATCTACTGCTCCAACAAGACTTATCTGTCGCATAGGACCTGCCCGGTAGGTGCCACAGCAGTATGTCCTGTTGACCTGAGATAAAACAAAAGGAGGAGGGAAAAAAGACTGAAGTGTACTGCAATTAAAGAATGAGAACAGGGTATTGTTTCTAATATTACTATTTCTTCTACATACTAAGAACATATCCTTGGATAAAGATTAGTTATAGAGAGGCAACCAAGCACACTGACAAATATGCTAGTATGATACGTGCCATAAACAAATTTCATTGTGCAACTTAGCCTATAGTTTCAAAGAAATATGGAGACATTAAGAAAAAATTCTCTAAGATGATTGTTGAACTCTAAAAATACTTTGCAGTGTGACCTTGGTGAAACTGTGAAAATAAATAATGAAATTAAAAATTAAAATTAGTGAAATTAAAATAAAATAGTGAAATTCAAATAAATAAATAGTAAAATTGGCAGGGCAAGAAATAAAGACCATGATCAAATTAATCTTCCATATTCATTGTGTGTTCCCTAGTTGCAAAGTCTTCACTTCAGGCCAGATACCAGTCTGACTTTACCAAATGCAGTCTCCCATTACTTCCTTAGGTCAGGCAGCCTGATCTTTTTTCTCCACTCAACTTATGACAACCTTACTTGTACCTCCAACGAGTTTCCTCTTGAATCTGTCCAACTTGGAATGTTCTATTTTCTGTCAATCCAAATCAAGCCATCTTTCAAAGATCAGTTCAAGGCTTTTCCCCCAAAGAAGTCTTCCTCGTCACTCCCCTTTTCAGAAGTCTGTTATCTGCACGCACATACACATTTTCTCTGTACAGATTAAGAACCTTTGCAAAGCTGGGTGTGGTGGTGCATGCCTGTAATCCCAGCAGCTCAGGAGGCTGAGACAAAGCCAGCCTCAGTGACAGTGAGGCACTAAGCAAATCAGTGAGACTCTGTCTCTAAATAAAATACAAAATAGGGCTGGTGATGTGGCTCAGTGGTTGAGTGCGCCTGAGTTCAATCTCCAGTATGAACCCTTTGCAACAAGGATTTCAGATTCTTTTGGGTTTTGAAATATTTACATGGACTTTATCAACTGAGCATCCTTAAAACAAAAACTCAAAATCTGCAATGCTCCAAAATCTAAAAATTTTTGAGTGTTGGACTAGGAAGGCTTCAACCTGTATCAACCCTCCAGTGAATTTAAGGCATATCCTATATAAATTTGCAGTCCACTGCAGCCTATTTAGCATTTAAATAGAATCTACCAATTGATTTTATATAATCTGATATTATTCCTGTGCATACAGATGAACTAGACTTAAAATGTTGAATTCTAAACCAGAATTTCTACCTCAGATCAGCTACCTAGCATTTTCTACTTCAGTGAATATGTAGAATAAACTGAAAAGCCTAATACACAGCTGACTTTATATGCTGGGTCTCTACTGAACATTCGAAAATGATTTTAAGAATCGATTGTTAACTGTTTTAAATGTCACCTATTTTGCCTTAATAGAAAGCAATTTGCATAGATGATCATTTAGTATTTCCTACAATAATTCTTCACTATTAGTTCTTCACCACTTTTAGAATCAACTCCCTATTTTGCTTGCATAGATAAGTTAATACTGTGCATATACACAGAAAAAGGGATCTTAGCTCTTATTTTCAACTAATGGAAGTTTCTTTATTTTTTAAATTGTTGCATTATAATTATTCATAACAATGGGATTTATTATGCCATATTGGGACATGCACATAACTTTATCAATCTCATTCCCCAGTACTTTCCTTTTCCCTCCCTTCCTCCCTTCCCCTGATCTGACTGCCTTACTCTATAGTGGAGGTTTCTTAAATTCATATAAATCCTTCCCCCAAGATCACGTTAGGTGATCCTTAAGCAGCAACCACCCAGGCCAGAATTACCTTGCATAATCATTTTTTTCCTTTTTTTTTTTTTTTTTTTCCAGTGCTGGGAATCAAACCCAGATATTTATGCATGTCAGACAACACTCTACCACTGAGATACATCCCTAGCCCTGACCTGTCATTTATTTGTATGCATTTATCTTCTGTAGGTCTATATGATCACAATGCTAAAACATGTCAGGGGAGGCAGCACAGGAAAGAAGATCATCATAGGGTACAGACACATAGGAAGATTTTCTGATTATTATTCTAACCCCTCCAAACAAAGCACCTGAAACAATTAAAGCAGATTTAATCTTCAGTACCAGTTCTAGGAATTATACACTTTGGGGTATAATGAGAAATATCAGTCTCTCCCAAACACCTCTCCAACTATTCCCACGTATCAGAAATTCCTTTACAAAGAAAGGATTTCAATATATATAGGGCAGTGTCATTTTATAAGAGGAATGTCCTGAAGACCTATCACACTTTAAAGCTCCTTAAGACCAACTCTGAAAAAGTACATTGCCATGTGGCAGTTTTCAATTTACTTGAACTGCTAGCTTTTAAATTATGTAACTCTTAATACATTATTAATCTCGAGAAATTCACATTACTTTAAATTTTTCAAAGAGTGAATTCACATTTTTATATCACACTACTTCAGTTTACCTAATTCAAATACCACTAAATTCAACAGCACTGAACTTGAAGACAATTTTTAAAATGCAGATGTCTAGAATAATTAATAAGTGACGGGAGTAAATATAAAGCATCCTTTCCTATTTGGAAAGAGAAAGAAAGAAAACCTGGTGGTGGGTAGGGAGCAAAGAAAAAGAGAGGGTATGACACAAAAGGTTGTCAAGGCCAACAAGTTTATTTTCATCTACACATAAGAAAATCTCAACGTACCTGTAATCCCAGCTACTGAGGAAGCTGAGGTAGGAGGATCAAAATTTGGAGGCCAGCCTCAGCAATTTAGGGAGACTCTGTCTCAAAATAATAAAGTAAATAGGGCTAGGGAGATAGCTCAGTGGTAAAATCCCATTTGGTACAATCTCCAGTACTGCCCTCCCCAAAACCCTCAAAACAAAAAACCTCTTAAAAGCACCTTTAGGTTCACACATTTGTGTGAATACCAATGCTGGGTACATGAGTGCCAAAGAATTTAAAATAATTCACAATGTTAAATTTGCATTTAATGGCAAAAGATCCATCAAGTAAATGAATGTTCTACAAAACACCAAGACTAGATTTTGGGAGATGTAATATGATAGGTCTATTTGGAAAACTGTAGCCAAGTTAGCCTAGTTAAACTTCCTACTTTCATTCCTTTACATTAAATTAAACCTCTAGCTTTTCTTTACCTGTGTTTATTTTTTAGTATCAGTCCCCTCTTGCTTTCAGTTCCTTCCATATTTAGTGTAGACCTCAAGGTTTATCCCTCTCATAAACACGCATTCATATTCTAGTCCTTTCACCACTCCTGCCTATAAACCCCAAGCCTGAAATATTCTACCAAACAGTCCTACATCTGGACCTTCCCATTTCATAAGCCAGTAAATCCTTTTTATCATGTAAGCCCACTTTTAAATCGAATATTGTGGGCCAGGCACGGTGGCACACACCTGTAATCCCAGCACTTGGGAGGCTGAGGCAGGAGGGATGGTGAGTTCAAAGCCAGCCTCAGCAACAGCAAGGCACTAAGCAACTCAGTGAGATCCTGTCTCTAAATAAAATACAAAATAGGGTTAGGAATGTAGCTCAGTGGTTGAGCTCATCAATTGGGGATTGAGTTTAATCCCCAATACCAATAATAAAAAAAAAAAAGAAAATACATAAATAAACTGAATATTATAGAACTGGCCTAAGATAGCTTTTCCACATCAGAATCCTACTTTTGTAATATCTGTCTCTATTTCCTGTCTCTTTTACCTCACCTCACTTTCTATTCACTCTTCATATCCTTGCAATCAGGTTTCTGCCCATGCCTGTCCCTTGAAACAAATCAGTAATTATCTCCTCACAGTCAAATTCAAGGGATGCTTTTTAGTCATCCTTTTCTTGACTTTCCTTCCAGGATTCCTCCTCTCCAAAATGTGGTTGTTCCAGAGTTGGCCTATTTCTTATTCAACATATTATCTGTGGGTGGTTTCAATTATAATACAGATTTAACTACCACCTGTGCCCTGCTACATTCCATATCTACTTCTCTAAATTAAAACTGTTTCTCAGAGTCAGACTTTTACATACAACTGCCTCCTGGACAGCCTACAGACATGCTCAAATTCAATACCTACAAAACTGAGCTCATTTTCTTGTAAGGTTCCCTTCCATCCCCATCTTCAGTCCCTTCTGTATTTCAGTTAATGATTATCTATTTTCTCGGTTCCCAAGCTAGGAATTTACAAGTCCTTCCTCCTCATTCCTTCTATATAAAAATCTACCCTTCAAAATCTGCAATAACATCACCTTAATTCAGGAAATAATAATTTCTCACCTCATTGCAAAAACCTCTTAACCAATATCCTTGTTTTAGGATTCCTATCCCAAAATACCACCTATAAATGATCTCTGCAGGGAAAATATTTTGGCATTCAAAGAATTTTAAAATTTCCTGTTTTAAATTCTTTAGTAGCACCATATTACTTACAACATCAACACTCAAAATTCTTTTCATGGCTGACAAAGTCCCTCCTGATCTGTTATTAAAAAAAATAAAATAAAAATGGTAGAATGAAACAGACATCATTACCCATGTACATGTATGATTAACAAGAATGATATGAATGTACATCATGCACAACCATATAAATGAAAATTTGTACCCTGTATGTGTACAGTGAATTAAAATGAAGTCTGTAAAAATAGTAATAAAAAAAACCTGCCACATTTGCCACATTCTAAATAGACATTTCCACATCTAAATAATCTGGATTGCCTCCGCAATTTTTCACGTTATCATCCACCTTTATAACTTCTATTTATCCTTGAAAGTGATTAAATAAAGAGAATAAAGGAATCAAAATAAGGCTTTATGTTTAAAAACATAAAAAATACATTAAAAATTTATATGTTTTAAACCAGGTGCTGTGGCACACACCTGTAATCCCAGCAGCTCCAGAGACTGAGACAGGAGGATTGAGAGTTCCAAGCCAGACTCAGCAAAAGCAAGGCACTAAGCAACTTAGTGACCCTGTCTCTAAATAAAATACAAAATAGGGCTCAGTGGTCGAGTGCCCCTGAGTTCAATCCCTGGTACCAAAAAAAAAAAAATATATATATACATATATATATATACACGTTTTAGACAAGTTGGATTTGGAGTTATTATTAGATTTTTTTTTTTTTTAAGGACACGAGGCACAGACTTCAGGACAATCTACAAAGTATAATTTTTAAAATGAATAAGACCTGAGAGAAAGAATGTAGAGAAACAAAGGATCAAAAACAGCACTAAAGGGAAAATGGATTCTTGAGACGATTCTTCTTTGTAAGCTAATTAAACTGTGAGAGCTAGGTGCAGTTATGAACCTGTACTCCCAACCAAAAAGGATCACTTAAAGCCCAACAGTTAGAGAACAATCTTGGCAACAGATTAATACCCCATATCAAGAAAAATATAAAAAGAAAAAAAAAGAACTGGCAGACAAGGAAGGCACTAATTACCCCAGGAGGCATTTTCACTAAATAATTAGGTTAAAGGAAGTTAACAAATGATTGCTATGGGAACATATACTATTGATTTAGAACAGGGGTTGGCAAACTACAATGCAGAGACAAATTCAGGACTGCCAAAGTATTGTTGAAACACAGTAATACCCATTGCTTACAATACAATGGCAGTTAAGTCCTAAGTACTTGTGAGAGAGATGTTATGGCCCCAGAAGGGTAAATACTTACTATCTGGTCCTTTGTAGAAAAAGTTTGTCAACCCCCAATTTAAACTACTCAAAAAAGAAATCGAGCAATATACTTGAATATAAACTTTGTCAAAGAGAATAATCTGTATTATTTACTAGAAAATAACTGTAATACAAATGTCTGGTATGTGATAATAAATATTTGTTGAACTTACACATGCTGAGAATAGAATGAAGTAATCAACCATTAAACTCTGACAAAAAAAAAAGGAGAAGCTGTTGATCAATAATGTCTGTCGCTTATATTAAAATTTTTAATTAACGTAGATGTTTGTGATGTAAATAATTAGCAACACAAGATAGAATACGAGAAGCACTTATGACCACAAATTCAACATGTACCAACTGTGTGCAACTGATGCCAAACAAGCAAACTACTAATTATCCCTAAGTATTCCATCTTTCTTCCTTGTAGTGAGAGAACTTTCCTGGGCATATGGCCAGTGAGCTACAGTCCCTGTCAGCTAAATATAGTCTGTGACTAAGTTCTGGCCAATAGGACATTAACATAAATAACATATGCAATTTCCAGAGCATGTCTTTAATAAGTAAAAGGCTTGCCCTCCACTTCCTCTTTCTCTTTTTGCAGGTGGGAATACAGAGTAGAGTGATAGACAGCCAGGCTTAACCATGCACATAAACCACCCGAAAGCACAGCAAAATTTAAAAGACAGAAGGAAACTAGGTTCTCAGAGGACATCATGGAACAGAATTGTTTACCTCTGGATTGTTAAACAAGAGGAAAACTTTTTTCCTAGCTATTGTGTATGGGGTCTCCTTGTTATGATGGGTTTGCCTATGGCTATATCTTACATACTGGAAGAGTACAAGAAATTAAAAGTATTCCAAAATATTTAATTTGAAAAGATTAAAAAAAGGAACATGACAGTCTTCAAATATTTGGAGTGTGCTATGATTTGTCCCCCAAAGGTTCATGTGCAGCTTGGTCCTAGGGTGTGGTCCGATCTAGTGGAAGGAATGCCCAGCAGTGGGCATCACCCTCAGAGAGATTACCAAGGTCCTCACAGGATTCACATAGTTCCCAAGAGAATGGGGTTGTTATAAGGGAGTCTGGCACCTCATCTGAATCTCTGCTCTGCATCACTACTTGCCACTCTCATACAAGCTTTCACAATTGTGATGCCTTCCACCATGAGGCCCAAACTGGAGCTGAGCAGATGCTGGTGCCATGCTCTTGAACGTACAGCACTGTGAGCAATTTTAAACATCTTTTCTTTATAAAGTACCCAAATTCAAAGAGGAACCATTCATTCAATATAATTTTATATCATATGCTTTAGACTGTCCTCAACACAAATACAGCAAACCAGACCTGTTCCTGACTGCTTAAAGTTTATAGTCTAGTAGAAGTGGCAGACACTAAAGTGCTCTTTGAGGTAAAATCATTAAGCTAAAGAACAAATTAGGGATAAACAAAATCTAGTAAGTGCTATTTTTTCCAAGGTCTAAAAGAAAGTCAACAATAGTAAACACAAAACAAAAGAGAAAAAAGATGAAACTTGTAAGACTGGACTATGAAGAGCCTCAAAGACCACATGAAGGATTCTGGACAGTCACTGAAGGGATTGAAAGAGGAAAAAGAATGTTACCTAATTTGCCTTTAAAAAAAATTTTGGGGGAGTGTACTAGGGATTGAACCCAGGGGCGCTTAACCACTGAGCCACATCCCCAGCCCTATTTTGTATTTTATTTAGAGACAGGGTCTCACTGAGTTGCTTAGGGCCTTGCTACATTGCTGAGGCTGGCTTTGAACACATGATCCTCCTGCCTCAGTCTCCCAAGCCGCTGGGGTTACAGGCGTGCGCCACCACAATTGGCTGTTGTTGTTTTAAAGATGGAGTCTCACTCTGTTGCCCATGCTGAACCCCAGGCTCAAGTGATCCTCCTGCTTCAGCCTCCCAACTAGTTGGATCTACAGGCACACACCACCATTCCAGGCCATACTTGCCTTTATTTGTTTAGTGTTCTCAGAGATGCATGGAAAGAAAAGGAGTCCAATGAGGAGGTTTCTGTAATTTTCCAAATAAGAAGACAAGCTAAACTAATGGCAGTAGAATGATTTTTAAAAGGAAAAACAAAAAGATATTTAAAAAGTATATGAGTGATAAAAACTATCAGGAATTGCAGAAAAACTAGTTATGACAAAAAAGAAAAAAGAGTATCAAGACTGACTACCAGGTATGCCATTTCTGGAAGACCAGGTTTGAGTAGAAAGATGCTATCTTCCATTTTGGACACCATGAGCTTGAACGATGGGATAGAATAGATAATGGCTCCCAAAGTTTCCACGTTCTAACCCCTGGAACCTGGGCATATTATAGCAAAAGGGACTTGGCAAATGTGAATAAATGAAGATTCTTTTTTTT